>JASDQU010309692.1:19832-30911 GCA_032191745.1 Picea mariana
AACTTAGCAATCAAAGCATCTATCTATCATTAGAATTTTTGTATCACTAAAACCTAGAACCTGAATCAGTGTAACCCTAAGAGGCATCTATTTAAAATGTCAAAAATTGTCTTTGTCGATTTTTCTTCCCATCGACGGAGAAGAGCTCGACATGTGCGGGAGACTGTGAGTCAGGTTGATAACCAGTAACCTATGGTAACCCTGAAGTATCTATGGTAACCTTGATGATAACCAGTAACCTATAAAATCTAAACTATCTCATTTAACTAATCAACCTGCGGTTGTAGACTATGTTCATCGAAATGTATTTAAAACCTTAAAATATTTAAAATCTATTTAAAATTTTAAAATTTATAATATCTATTTAAAAGTTTAAAATTTTAAATTTATATATTTCAGAGTCAAATTGTAATTTTACAATTAGACTGAAATCAGGCATATGAAAAACCTTTAATTACATTTTTAAATGAAAGAAATTACAATTTATTATAATGAAATTGTAAAATTTCAACTTCCAAAAAAAACTTAAAATAAAAAATAACTAAAATTTAAACTTTTAACTACTCCTAAAAATGTCTCTGGAAACAGAAACATTTATTAACTACGATCAAACTAACTATCTATCTATCATTATAATTTAAATATTTAATTCGTCCATCATTATCATTTATTAATTTAATAAAAATGTATAAACCTAACATTCTAAAAAAGGCATTTTAGTTTTTAATGAATATTTAGAAAATAGTCATAATTTTTTTGATTGGATATTACTTTATTATCAATTACTTTTATGTTTTGGCATTTTTTATTTTTTATATAAACTTGAATAAAATAGAATATTCATTTTGTTTAAATTTAAATTGTACTTTAAAATACATAAATGGATTCAATGACCTCAAAAACTTTTAGTCACTTGGATTATTTAGACTGAATCATTCAAATTTAGAGTTTTAACAATTTCTTACTGGATTTCCAGCAAAATTGATTGAAAAATACAAGTGGAAAAGAACAAAAACATAGAATGTTTAGACTATGAGTTTATCAGCTTGTAAAGATTGTCAAATTTAATTTTGTTGGCTAAACCGAAAACTAAAGAAGTGGGCTAACTCAAGAGCAATCTTCCCTCCCGAGTTACCTTTCCAGCAGGTTCTCTAGAGACGCTTTTAAATTTCTGACTAATCCAAATTCTGATCAATTTTTTGAACATCTGGGTTGGTTTAAAATGAGGCGAAATCCATAGGATAAAGTTTTGAAATGCATGAAACTTTGATCCATACAAAACTCAGATTATCCCCAAAAATCTACCCAAATTCAAACCCAAAAATTTACCTGAAAAACGATTCTGTTTACTCCAAAATTAGCCTACTCCAAAACTCAAAACACAAATCACTTTCACCAACCCTCCTGACTGACGATGAGCCATAAACACAAAAGTCCCGTTCAACAACCAATCTGTCCGTTATACGCCCAAATCTAGTCATAACCGCTTAATCCAAACACCTGATTTTATTATCAAGGGATGTTGATTTGTAGGGGCAACTATCATAATATCTTTCAAAAACAATCACAGCTCTGGGCGTTATTACGATGGCTATGACTATTTCTATTTGGTGAAGACAATTTTTGGTAGACTGAAATCTATAATTATGCAAATGCAGACGAAGGGTAAGCGCCGCTGAAAGCAGCATTGCCCCTACAATCAATTTGAGAAATAGTTCTGAAATGATTTCCAATGTAAATAATCTCCAGCAAATTTTGATTTTAATCATTGAACATGCTCTCCATTCCTGCAATTACAATTTCCCTATAAACGATATAAACCTTTGGCAAATATGGACAGAAATATAATTGTAAAATTTGAATAGTTCTGACCTTGAAAATCCTCAGTACTATTTGAATCACTGCTGGTAATCGTAATATTTGTTCTAGGTTTGGTTTTGTGGATATAAGTTCCTTCCAAAAATCTTTGCATCCGGCGGTCGATATTGATTTGGTCTTTAGATGGCACGAATGCATCGGCCCGGAGGCGGATCGTGTAAATTTGGCAGCAGGTCTGTTGAAGAACGGGTAATTCAATCACTCTACCACTTGCTCTTTTCCAGCCGCGGTCGAGCAGGTCCTGATAATCGTCCACGCTAAGATTGTTTGACAATAGAAAGTGGCTAATGCCGGTAACACTATCTGGAGCGGAGGCGCTACAGTAGGCACAGTGAATTGGCCTCACGCCAAGGTCACGAAC
The DNA here is from genome assembly GCA_032191745.1 of Picea mariana. Taxonomy (NCBI): domain Eukaryota; kingdom Viridiplantae; phylum Streptophyta; class Pinopsida; order Pinales; family Pinaceae; genus Picea; species Picea mariana. Next base: position 22,072 of record JASDQU010309692.1, read on the forward strand.
CACACTTCCTCTTCTAATTGCACCATCTCGGCTGCCGCTGCTCTTGCCTGACATTTGGCAAGCAGCAGTGATGCAGACATGCAGCACAAGGAAAGCGCAGCGGCCAGTCGGTCTCGTTGGTAAGGACGGACAGGCTTAGGGACCGACCGTTAATAACGACCAACGGCCTGCCACTAAGCCACCGGATTCATGGCACACATTTACCAGAATTAATAGATTATGAAAGAGCGAAGCCCACTAAAACAAATTATATCATTTTTAAGTTGATATTACATTTATTGAGAATGTGTATAATTAATGATCTTTTAATCTAAAAATCAATAAAGGATGTTAACATATTTTTAATTTTAACTGTCTATACCAACACCTATGGACGTTCACCAACCAACTTTAAAGCTGTGCTAATAATAACAATCATTATTAATAAAGAATATAACAAATCAATCATTGTAGGTAAAAGATATATTTTCTTTGTGTTTGTCACCATTAACATAATAATCATGCTATAATAAAACATATATATTATCATAAAACAATTTTGAAAGAGGATATTTTGTAGTTCTAATACACTACAAGATAGGAATAAGAATATGATGATTGTTTTTCTCTCTCTCACAAATCCTATAAAATATGAATGCTAAACAAACAGACATACTTACCTCGTAAACATAAGGGAGTCATATATCTTACTAATATAATGGTTGTTTGGATGTAAGTGATTATGCTTGTATTCTTGACCTTCCCCTATGTGGCATGTGTAACTAGTTTATGATTGCTAGTATGTCATTGTATATAAGTCTGAACATAATGTAAACCTTATTGCAATGTAGTAATCTATAAAGGAGTGATATTTTTTTATAAAATAGTGGTTGATTGGTTGTGAGGTGTGTATAATTTCTTTTCCATCCTTCCCTTCGTCTTATATAAAACATGTTGTGTTCTGTGGTTACATGTGTATGAAACACAAGCAGGATACACCTACTTTGTAATATTTTGGAATTATTTTTAAGCATATACACCTACTTATAACATTTTGAAATTGTTTTTACCATAATAAAATATCAATTCCTTTTTTAAATGGATATTAATATGATACTTGATTATTTTTATAAAATTAATAGTTAAATTACCACTATTAAGTGATAAAAACATCTCTAAAAAGGATATTATAAATGTTTAAAACTTCTAATCAAAATTATTAACTTATATTATTAAGTGATAAAAACATCCAGTATTTAAAACTTTTAATTAAAATTATTAACTTCTATCATTAAACAATTATAGGTATTTTTGAATGAAATTTAAAAAACATCAAATATCAATATTTTTGTTTTCAATTTTTTAAAATATATTTGTTAATTTTAATTCAAAATACTTTACTATATTTATATTCAAATTTATATTTGTTTTCAATTTTTTAAAATATATTTGTTAATTTTAATTCAAAATACTTTACTATATTTATATTCAAATTTATATTATCCGCAGGGATTTGGTATAGTGATTAGCCAACATACTGTTAAGGCGTTCGTGTTGTCTAATTCTCCTATTCATAAATAAATAAATACGATTCAAAATCATATTATTTTTAATTAATTTCAAATTATTTATATTATTTTCAATTAATTTATTGTATCCTTGCAATCTCAATGGTGTAAAATTTTAACCGTAACCAACATTTCTTAATGCTTTGGTTTTAAAGCCTAATGCGTAACTCCTTAGTTACTCTTTGCTCTAAAGGTTAATTAATACTTAACCTATGACGCTCCCCACGTGATTCATATTAATCTCCTAACACTTTAGTCAGTATCCTTAATCCGTAGTAGTTGATTTTTTTTTCTCTCTATCTATTATGCTTAATATTTTATTCTCACAATAACAAATAACAAATGAATTTATGAAAAAAATGAGAAATTCAGAGAGAAATCTGTAGTTCATTGATATATGGACATATAAAAAAAATCGACCAAGAAAAGGAATGAATTTGTAGAAAAACTTATAGCATTGCTATATTTTAAATATTTATTAGAGTATAAGATGAGTGTGAATTCATAAATAGGCTCATCTTTTTGCCATTTATTAGATTATATGTATAAACAGGAAGGTATTTTAATATTAGGAAATTATGTTGGAATAAATAATTTATATACTAGTGAGTTAGGTCGATTAATAATAAATTATTTATTTTGAATAATATATTTTTAATTTTAAATTAATGATAAATTTATAATTTATATTTTTTAAAAGATTAAGATTAAATTAATATAATAAATTTTGTAAAATAAATATATATTTTGGTTAATTTAAACAATTTATCTATCTATATTCTTAATAATAATAAAAAAATTAAAAATAATGAAATTAACCAACATCATCTCCAAACCATAAAACTTATAAATTAAATCTAGCGGCATCTCTACAATTATATTTATAAACCCATAAATTAAATCTTTGTTTTAAATAGTTATATGATGCATATTTTATGAATAAACATGGTATTATTTAAAATTGATGTAATGAAGGATAAAAGCAATCTCAAACCTAAAAACAAGAGGATGGAAAGATGACAAAATTAAGGCACACATAAATGACAAGTTGCCATAGAATTAAGGATGTAAATGGAGCGTCTCTATGGGTGTAGATCAGTTGGAAATAGAGTGCATTGTTAAGCCACTCGTGATGTTGTTGGTTCAAACCTCACCCAACCCATGTGTCATACTTGAGGGTTGTGTGGTGCATGTAGAGGTTATAGCAGTAGTAGTCGGAATTGACCTCATGTCACACGACTATGAACCCACCCTAGTTGTCGATTCCACCAGTGTAAAAAAATGAATGTAAATGGAGCAAGGAAGATTTATAAGAAAAAATAATGAAGATGATGGACGATATCGTGAGACCATTCACCAATACTTTTGTAGTGGTGTATATGGATGGCATTCTCATTTACAACAAGACTTGGGCCGAACACTTGTAGCATATTCAGCAGGTTCGACACACCCTGTGGAAACACAAGCTATATGCCAACTTGAAAAAAATGTTCCTTAGGCATAGACGGGGTCCATTCGCTGGGCTACATCGTTGATCATCATGGCATACATGTGGATCCAACCAAGATCCAAGTCATCCGTGACTGGCCAGCCCCAACCACACTCACTGAGCTTCAGAGCTTCTTGGGCCTTGCCAATTTCTACCGCAGGTTCGTGTTGAGATTCTTCCATATTGCATGGGCCCTTAGCCAAATAACCAGGGCTGGTGGTAAGGAAAAATTTGCTTGGGGTCGGTCCCAACAACAAGCGTTCGATGATTTGAAACAACGCTTGTGCTCAGCCCCAGTACTTTCACTACCACACCTGCAACAACCCTTTGAGATCAAGATAGATTCTCCAGACTATGGGGTGGGCGTCGTTTTCACTTAGCACAGCCACCCCGTGGCCTATCATAGTGAGAAACTATCATACTCCATTGTGAAAGCCTGCCGCCAGTGGAGACATTACATTCTTGGGAAGGAGACAATCATCCACACTGATCATAAGCCACTACAGTTCAGGCGGACACAATGAAAATTGCAGAATGATTGCCATCAAAAGTGGTCCACATACTTGCAACAATTCCACCTCAACATCAAATATAAAGCATGAAGCACCAATCACGTCGTTGATTGCCTCAACAGACTGCCAGTGGCGACACTCACCATGGTGCTAGACTCTTGCGGCCTTGAGACCTCTGGATGGCCCCAACTCTATGAGACAGACCCAGACTTCGCCACCACATACCAAATGTTGGGTGAAAATGCAGTTGTGATAATTTCCATCTTCAGGATGGGTCGTTATGTCGTATGGGCCATATATGTGTTCCATCAAGCGAGAAAGAGAATCTGATCTGGGAAGTGCACTACAGTCGGGTGGCAGGACACTTCGACATCGAAAAGACAGTGGTGATGCTACAGAAACATTTCTACTGGTCGAAACTTCGACAAGAGGTCGACAAGTATATCAGGTCCTACACTGCCTGAAGTTGACAAAGCCACCCAGTTCATTGAGCGAATCCAACACATCCGCCAACAGGTTTAGGATATCCTACAGAATTCCAATGACAAGTACAAGCAACTTCATGATCAACATCGGATGCCACATAAGTTTCAGGTGGGCGACAAAGTTTGGTTGCACTTGTAGAAAGAACGCCTTACAGGACCCCATCGGAAGCTTCTCTCACTCCATTATGGGTCGTACATCGTCACCAAGGTCATGGGGGATAATTATTTTGATCACAACATTCCTCATTTCCTTGGCTTGCACCCAGTGTTCAATGTGGATCTCCTTTACCCTTATTTCCCACCATTATTGGACACCTCCAACGTAGCAGAACAACTGACACCAACAGAGCTCAACCTCGACTGCATACAACATGCATCCAGTGATCATATTGTGGACACACAGATCAAGGGCACTCGATAGCAAAGGATCCAGCATTATCGAGTCATCAAAGAAGGGCAACTCTTGCACCAAGGCAAGTGGCTCACTTGGGGCCAAATTCAACAGAAATTTCCTCATCTTATGGGGGAACTCAACACAATGGAGAACATTTCCTCCTAAGGAGGGAGGATTGATCCAAGTCGATATTGGTGGCCACCCACCTTTTCCAACTGGCTCAAAATAGTTTTCTGGCAATTTTGGCAATTTACTATTTTTAACAATTTTAACTTTCGGGGCCATTTTGAGGGCCTAAATGAAGGTTTGTTGGGATCGAGATTCTCAATGATAGTCGAAGGCATGATTGAACCTCCAAAATTAATCTCCTCAACGATACCTTTCCAACAGGCTATCATAAGCGTAAAAAAGAGATCGTATGCAAAAGTTACAACATCGGGAAGTTGATGTACTAACTTACCTAGATGGGGCCCATGTGACTTTTGGTGCTTCATCTCCTAGGGTTAGGTTTTTGGATGTATAGGGTTTTTGGAATTCCTCTTTATTGTAAAAATTATTTCAGAGCCTCATTGTAATGATCATATTGTGAATGAGCACAGTTGTCACATCTCTTTTCAGAGATAAGCCACCACCATTCCAACAAGCTTGTTTTTGCTGCATTTTACAGTTTCATCTTATTTCCTTATTGAATAGATCAAAACCAATTTTATTGTATCTTTGTTATTTTTTGTGAAGCACCTATTAATAATCTGTAGTCATTTCATTTTGCTCATAAAATCTGGATGAAGGCATGAGGAAACATGCAAGCCATTTTAGGTTCAATTTGACTTGGCTCAAGGAGGAGAGTTTTCATGATCTAGTTAAAGAGTGTTGGACTCCTTAGGATCATGGAACAACGGAGTCAACTATGGCTTAGTTTGCATCCAATTTGAAGCAAGTGAAAAATGATATGATGGAATGGGCCCACAACAAGAGGACAAGGGATGATCAAGATCTTAAGGATATAGAAGTGACCCTCCATTCCATCTATGAATATGAAGGGGGGTTTTGCATCCCTTGAATCAAAAGTAGCTCTGTTATACTTGGAAAACAAGTGAAGAAAACTTCTGAATGAAAAAGAAGCAGCATGGGGGGTAAAAAGTCGTGCTCTTTGGTTGGACTATGGAGATGAAAACACAAAATTTTTCCAAGCCTATGTGAAGGGTAGGGAATTAGCAAATACCATTTGGAGCCCGAATGACAATCATGGTTGATTTGTCTCCTCCTTTGAAGGGATGTGACAATTGGGGAACAAACACTTTCATAATCTCTTTAAAGAAGATGAGAAATTCACTATTGTAGATATAGTCTAAATGGATCTTTTCTTTCCGAGCTTCATGAATGAAGAAGATAACAAATCCCTAATGGAAGAGGTTTTGAAAGAAGAGCTCAAGGAGATAAAAGTCCAGGTTCAGATGGATGGACAATTGAGTTTTTCTCAGGCCTTTATGAGCTTATAGGTTTGGAAATTTTAAAATTGGTGGAGGAATCCCACTCAGAAAGACACATGTATGTGCTGCTCAATTCTACTTTCATTTACCTCATACCTAAAAATGATTGTCCCCGATCCTTAGAAGATTTTATACCAATCTCTCTCTATAATTGTGTCTAGAAGGTGGTGGAAAAAATAATTTCCAGAAAAATTGATAAAATTATCTTTGCATCAGTATCCAAAGAGGAGTTTGGGTTTCTAGACGGAATATAGATTCATGAAGCCATTGGAGTGGCTCGAGAAGGCCTTCATAGCATCAAAACTAGGAAAGCCAAAGGAGTAGTGCTAAAGATTGACTTGTCAAAAGCTAATGATAGGGTAAGTTGGTTATATATCAGGCTTCTTTTAACTCATTTGGGGTTTGAGATGCCCTTCATAAATTGGGTAATGAGTTGCATTATGTCAATTTCTTTTGTTGTTCTTATCAATGGATCCATATCTCCATTTTTTCACCAAGAGAGGGGCTTAATACAAGGTTGTCCATTGTCTCTCCTCCTTCTATTGGTTAGAGAAAGGCTCAATAGAGCATTGGAAGAGGAAAAACTATGGGGGGTGTTTCTTTGAATCTCAATCTCCACCACTTTGAGGATCACTCACCTCCTCTTTGTAGATGATGTTTTGATCTTATGTAATGGGCATTGGAGGGATGTTGATAAATTGCATGAAATTTTGGATCTTTTTGGTTGAGCCACTGATATGAAAATCAATGCAAGAAAATCCTCATTATCAATCCAAAATTTGAAGGAAGAGGAACTAGATCATTATTCTACTCTTTTTCCATATGAACTAAGAAAATTTTATGCAGGACTAAAATACCTTAGGTTCTAGCTCAAGCCGAACTGTTGTAAAATGAATATTGGTGCTAGCTTATATAAAAATTGGAAAAAATACTATTTAAGGCTGGAGTTATAGGTGGATTTCCCGAGGAGGTAGGTTGGTATTGGTAAAATCGATGTTGGAAGCCATTCCAATTTAATGGATATCGTTATCCTAGATCACTAAGGGTGTTTTGGATAAACCAAGGAAGTTGTGTTTCAAGTTCTTATGGGCCAAGACTTAGGAAAATTTTGTTCTTACATGGTAAGATGGGAAAAACTGGTTGCAACAAAAATGCTTGGAGGTTGGGGCCTAAAAAAATATTCTTATTTTCCAAATCTTTGGCATCCAAAGCTAGTTGAAGGTTGATTACAATAGAGAGCCTTTGGAAAATTGTGGTCAACCACAAATATATTCATTCGGAGTCTCTAGAGGAATGGATCTTTAACCTGTTGAAAAAGAGACCCAACTGCTCAATAATCTGGAAGGAAGTCATCGACTCCTTCCATGTTGTAGGGGATGGACATGCTTGATGCATTAGAAATGGAGCAAAGGTGTGTATTGGATCAAAACCTTGGCCTAGTAGTGAGGACAATCACTTGGCACTTCCTTTGGAAATGATTCATCATTTGCACCTACAGGGTTATTATTACATTAACCATATTTTTGTTCCAGGCCTTACCACCATTTGGAGTCAGGGATGGAAGGATGCTATGAGTTGGGTTTGTGGGAGATTCGCTCGACTCATTGGAACAACTATATTAGAGAACTAAAATCCTCCCATATTCAGATAGTGGATAGGGAAGATGAACTGATATGGAAGCATGTGTCCTATGGTGTTTACACACCAAAAGTGGGTTACATCTAGAACTCAACATCATATCCACCTCATGGAGCCAATATGGTGAAAAGGACTCTCGAAAACAAGATGTCCCTTAAAAGTGTGCATCTTTATGTGGTGCATGATAAAAAAAAAGTACCTACATGGGATACTATGAAACGAAGACAGAAAGAAGGACCAAGATGGTGTGCCCTGTGTAGAGTAGACGAGGAATCCGTCCAACACCTCTTTATACTCTTCCCTTTTGTACAAGAAATTTGGAAGGCATACTCTTCAAAGTTGGGACAGGACTATAAGTGGTAAGGAATCTCAGTGGAGGAGGCTTGGAGAGAACGGGTTACAGACCTGAAAAACCGTCGAATAAAGGCGCTACCGCTTATTATCAACTGGGGGTGTGGTTGGAAAGGAACAAATCCATATTCAAGGATCAACCCTCTTTCACATTTCCTCCAAGAAAAAGGGAATGAACCTGTTTGGATAGTGGAGGAAGAACAAGTGGATCCCTCAAGACCTTCGGCCTTTTTTGATGGGGCCTCTCAAAATAATAATCAATCTTGTGGGGGAGGTGCATTGCTTTATCTCTCGGATAGGAATTTCTTCAAAATCAAGATGGGGTTGGGTCCGAACAAAAATAATTATGCTGAGCTCATGTCTTTAAAACTTTAGTTACTTTTTGCAGGGGAAAAAGATGTCAAATCCATTCATATTTTTGGTGATTCCATGAAAACAATAAATTGGATCAGAAAAACTGAAAAATGACACAACATCATTTTACTTTCTTTACTTGATAAGGAACACAAATTTTTGGACTCCTTTGATTCTTTCACTATGTGACATGTTTACAAGGGAGCAAAATTCGGAGGCGGGCTTGCTTTCTAAGGAAGTCGTTTAGTTGGGTTATGGGAAATGGTTAATTGTTGAACAAAAAGAAGGAGAATATTTTGAATATAACCATAGATTGTTCAATGAAGAACAACTATTCTGACTTAAGAAAATTTTGTGTCTCGATCTTGGTACAAAATATATTGAGATTTACTTAGTAGATATTAATAGAATCATGTTGGATAATTTGAATTTCTTAACATGTGTTGATATGGATAGTATTTAAAAATAGTCTTGGGTGGAGTAATTACCAAAATCTCTTAGATTCATAGGTGGTTTTCTTTGTAAAATTTTGGATTTCAAGTGAAATATATGAACACACATATAGTGTAAATCCATCTTA
>JASDQU010309692.1:54673-64828 GCA_032191745.1 Picea mariana
ATTTTATTAATTGACCTGCATACATACAAGTATACCACAGGCTCCTGGCCTTCAACACTTAGGCTCCCCTGGCCTAACAAAACTCATAAGCCTACAGCTTATTCAAAACTTGGCTCACCAGCCTATAGAACATATTTACAATTCTTTTGCATATAACATGATCTGTAACGGGGCTAGGCCTTGGGGACACTACAAGATGGTAGCCTAAATACTTGAAACCAGAGTTTAAATTAAAAAAGGTAAAAGGTAAGATGGATTTAATTTGATTTAGCTCCAGGTCTCCAAGTCCCCAGAAGTGGAGTATTGTTTTTGATGAGTTTATGCAAAGACCCGAAACTCCAGAGAAGGCTTGAAGAATATAAAAAATCAGTCTCCACTCCAACGGATCTTCCTTGGACATTACAAGAACATCATCAACAAACATTAGATGAATAATTTTCAAATGCTTAGTTAACTTAATCCCATAAATACTATGATCATCGCTGCCCCTAGAAAACATCAGGCTAAGCCATTCCATAATCAAAATGAACAGATACGGAGAAAGTGGGAATCTCTGACGAAGCCCTCTCCGGCTTTTAAAGTAGTATGTTGCCTCTCCGTTGATTAAAACAACAAAGCTGGCACTAGTTACGAAACACATTATCCAATCTATAAGCTTCACCCCGAAGCCTACTGTGAGTAAAACCAACCTTAAATACTCTCAATCTACGTTGTCATAAGCGTTTTTAAGATCTAATTTGAAGACCAGAGATTTGATTTTTCTATTTTTTATGCTATGGAGAGTTTCATGGGCTGATCCAATGGAATCTTGAATCCTTGTTCCCTTTAGAAACCCCAGTTGTTCGGATGATATACACTTTGACAGAATCGACTTAATCCAATTTGCAAGGATTTTTGAAATCACCTTATAAATGAGATTGCATAAAGAAATTCGTCTAAAGTCATCAAAGGATCTCGGCTTACTAACCTTCGGAATAAGGGCTAGAAAGGTCGAGTTAAGACCTCCATAAAGTTGTCCTTTGTTCCTCGAATATTCCACCATATCGAGAAGATCCTCCCCCACAAGATCAAAGAAAAAGATAAAGAACTCTGTTGTCCATCCATAAAGCCCATGGTTTATTTCTTTTTTAAAATTTTCTAGAGAAGATTTTATTTCCTCCAGCATAACAGGTTTAAAGAGCATTTTTGCTTCGTCCTTAGACACCATCCTGGGATAAAGGATGGAAATCCTAACTAGTTCCATAACATTGGATTTCTCTTTTGCTCTAATTTTTTTTTTTAAATAACTAACAACCTTCTCTTTAATTGCCTGCTTCCCACTTAAAATTTCTCCATTACCTGAGATTAGTTCCCACACATGCTTACGGTTCCTGTTATAGCCATCCATATTGTGAAAGAATTTGGTATTAGTGTCACCACTTTTTATCCAAGTAATCCTGCTATGGATTATCCAAGCCTCCTCCTCTCCATTGAGATATTTGTTCCTGTTTGTTTCCATCTCATGGAGATACCTTTCATCCTCCAGCAATAAGGGACCCTCAACAGATTTATTTAAAAGTTGCTCTATTTCCAATTCCCAATTTTCCAATTGAAATTTTCCACGAACCTTTACCTCTTTAATCCATCCTTTTGTTTGTATCTTGAGTTCTTTAAGCTTCCAAACGAGCCGTTGCTGATGGTTACCCTCCACCAAAAATAGGGGGTCCTTCCATATTGAGTGAACCAGATTAGAAATCAAAATTCTGCAACCATTGAGAATTAAACTTAAAAGGAAAAGCTTTGTATAAGGGTGACTTCTCCATTTGAATAAGAATAGGAGAATGATCGGATATAAAGGGATATTCCACCCAAGATCTTGAAAGGCCCAAATTGGATAAGGAACCTTCATAAATTAAACATCTATCCAACCTTCCAGCAACAACAGAAAGACCGTTACGCCAGGTTGGGACCAACTTGGTCGGCTTGAGATCAACCAGCTTCAAAGAGGTTAAAAAATCTTTGAAAAAAAACTCATTTGTACCCATAACAAAGGACCCACCTCAGTTTTCATCTGAGGACAAGATGAAGTTCAAGTCACCTGCTAAGATTATATTCGAGGTAGAGAGGATACTGTTGTTTGCTTCTAAACTCCAGAATTTCATTCGATCTTTGCACGACCCATAGATATTTTGGAGTGCCAACTCCTTTTTTGATTGAATACAACTTCCTGCTAATAGAATACCTCCTATAGTCAAAACAGGATTCAAATCAAAAGCACTTGGATCCCATGTGACCAGTAACCCACCCAAACTGCCTAAAGAGTTCACTGCAGAAGCTGCCCAAGTTGGACGAAGTTGGAGCACAAAATCTCTCACTTTCTTTCCATTCGTAAGAGTTTCTTGTAAGAATACGATGTTCGGTCTAGTACGATCCAAAAATCTATGAACCGAGGCCACTTTGAGGGTGCCTCCAATCCCTCTTATGTTCAAAGAGAGTAATAACATCACTTTTCCCTTGTCAGGACCTTCATTGATCTAAGGGCCTCAGTATCCTGGGAAGAATGATTACTGTCATATGCGATCAAACTAGAACTCGTCTGTTTCTTACGAGCGCTTCTCGTTTTGATAGGTGAGAGTTCATAGGCTAAACCCTGAGACCAAGTAAAGGCCTTACCCCCCCTATCTGACTGAGAGGAGGATGTGCCAGTATCCAATTTAGCTTCTACTGCTTTCTTTCCCAGGAAAATGGGAAGCGACTTAGGGTTACGATGCTCATTTAAGTTAGGAAGGAGCGAATCAAGGACTCCAGAGAGACTGGATTCACTCTCCTTTGTCTCTCTGAAGCCTAGAAATATCGAGGGGATACTAACTACATAGTCTAGGGAGGGTTCCGAAGACTAGTTAAAATTGACAGATTGAGGAGGAGAGGAAGGTATCAGACCGTTTAAAGGAGAGGAATTTTGCATTGAAGTGTCAGACAAAAGCCGCGATGTGGGGTCTCTGGATAGTGATGCAGTCTCAGATAGGTTTGGAAGGGTTGGGCTCTGAAGTCGAGAGGGATAAGACTGCAGGGTTGCTTCAGGAGTATGTTGTAAGGGTGGTTTCGGTTGGTTCCTCATAGCAGCAAAATTGGAGGGAGTAGAATGGTAGCTACTCAGAGAACAAGAAAAAGAAGGTTGTGAGGTTGTTTCATATTGGTAAGTCGGGTTAGATAAAAGAGAATGTAGTGCAGTAGCCGTTGGTTTAGGAGATGGATAGAGGATAGGTTGAAGATGAGAGGGTTCAATAGATGTGACATCCGGTTCTGTTAAGGAAGTTTTCGACAGGGTGTTTCTCAATAGCCAATCCGAGGAGTTGATAGCCAACTTCTCCTCACTGGACATGGACTTAAACAAATGGGGACATAGGGCTTGTAACTTACCAGTAAGGCTATCTTCGGGCTGATGCTGCATAGCGGTAGAGACTCCAGAAGATTCTTTCAAGAAAATCAAAGAAGAATCAACTTCTATGTATGTTGGGGGACTCCTCTGAAGTTCTGACTCTTCAGAAAGGTCCTTCATAAATTTTCCCTTACAGTCCTTTCGAAGGTGACTCGTAAGGCAACAATGGTTGCTCCTAAAGGGCAATCCAAAGGTAGTCCAGTGTCTGAGTAATCCTTCACCCTCTCCACTCTATCTCTATTGTTTCTGGAAAACCATTGAAGATGTCCATTTCCACAAAACCTCTTCTCATTTTTTGCATCGAGGAGTTAAGTAACTTGGTGTCATGTGTAATGAATCGCCCCAATGTTTCTCCAATAGCCCTTATGTCTTCTTCATTCCACAAAAACAATGAGAGACCCGGTAGGAGTACCTTGAGATGTCTGAGCTAAAAGTAATTCGTATCAGGATTGAAAGTGATTCTCCAACGTTTTAACATAAGACTACTTCCCCCAAACACCCGAAGCGAGCTCAGAAGGAGGATAGCGTCCTCAGGGGTGTTGCATATAAATCCCATCCATCCTTTGGTCAGATAAATAAGCTCAGGGAAGTAGCCAAGGATAGGAACCCACTGGAGGTTTATCCAATCTTCAAGAGAGACTTTACTCAAAGATTTATATGATACCCGACCTACTAAAGAACAAAGTGCCATTCTGCATGTATCCTCTAATCCCACATCATTTCCTAAAACCATGCGTTTAGCCTTCTTGTTGGCTTTCCACAACTTACGATGAAAGGAGATAGACTGGTCCTTAGCTCCATATTCCCTGTGTGTCCCTATTGAGCAGAAGTAAGGATGGAAGGTCCAAGTTGTACAGTGGTAAAAGGCTTAATCCATATATCTTCCAAGGGAGGAAGGTCAGACTCAACAAAAGAGGGTAAATGCAGAGCACTACTAGAAGGAGTACAAGGATGACTAGAATAGTGAAAGGACTTGTTTATAGAAGGTGCGGTACCCAAAGGTCCCTTATGCAGCTCGTCCGCTTTGTCAAAATGTCCCATTCGCCTCCAGTTTTCCTCGTCTTCCGTGTTCATAAGGGTCTTAACCTTACCGTCCAAATTTTTAATGAAACTGTCCATTGGGTCCACAAGATTCCAAACAATACTGTCACTGCAGAACTTGAAAGGCACTCAGTTCAAATGGAAGAATCTGAGGCGACCGTGATCCCAGGAGACTGACCCTCTATGTAATAAACGCCAGTASAAGTGAGCTAGAAGTTCCACCCTCTCGGGAACACAGAAGCTGAAAGGGAAGCTCTCATTCCAAGAAAAGTATCTGAAACCCAATAGACTGACCCACTTAGTTGTAAATCCAGTAGAAAGTGGACTATCCCACTCACTCGGGAACAATGAAGAATAAAGGGAGGGAGTGAGCAGTCAAAGACAACAGGGTTCGACACAACAATTCAACTAGAGTGAAAGCGAGCTTGGAAACTAAAGGAACACTGAACGACAAGCAAAACTAATAAACGCTGATAGCTTCCCCAGCTCGCTACAGCAGAAGCAAAACTAAAATGAAAAAAGTAGATAGACTCGGTCATTCAGTAGGCAAAGGAAGAGGAACCCGTAAGGTTTTGCAACTGATATGAAAAAAAAACTTCGCGCCTAGTATCGTTCGGCTCCATGGCTTCCGGTTCATTCCATTGATTATTATTAAAACCGAGACTGGATAGGGTGGGTTGGGGGAGTTTTGTGCCTTTGACATATTAAGAATAGAAACAAGAATAACAACTACTTCTCTCATTACTAAATCAAGTATTTTAATTAATTTATTAATTAAAAAGATTAAGTATTTTTATTAATTTATTAATTAAAAAAATCAAGTATTTAAATTTATTTATTAATTAAAAAAGATTCAAGTATTTTAATTTATTTATTAATTAAAAAATATATATTATAATTTTTTTTCTGAAAAATAAGTATAACCAATCAATCATTATTAATAAGGGATATAACAAATCAATCATTGTAATAGTAAAAGATATATTTTTTTTTGTGTTTGCCACCATTAACATAATAATCATGCTATAATGTTTGCCACCATTAACATAATAATCATGCTATAATGCAACACATATATTATCATAAAACAATCTTCACGTTTATTGTGAGATAATACAATAAGGAAGAGGAGTTTTTGTAGTTCTAATACAATACACGATAGGGATATGATGATTTTTTTTCTCTCTCACAAATCTTATAAAATATGAGGTGAATGCTAAACAAACAAACATACATACCTGGTAAACATAAGGGAGCCATATCTCTTACTAACATAATGGTTGTTTGGATGCAAGTGATTATGCTTGCATTCTTGACTTTCCCCTATGTGACATGTGTAACTAGTTTATGATTGCTAGTCTGAACATAGTGTAGTCATTATTGTAATGTAGTAATTCCTAAAGGAGTGGTATCTTTTTATAAAATAGTGGTTGATTGGTTATGAGGTGTGTATAATTTCTTTTTCATCCTTCCCTTCTTTCGATATAGAACATATTACATGTGTATGAAACATAAACATGATACACTTACGTTATAACATTTTGGAATTGTTTTTATGACAATAAAATATACTTGATCCTTTTTATAAAATTAATAGTTAAATTATTATTGTTAAGTGATACAAACATCCCTAAAAAGGATATTATAAATGTTTAAACCTTCTAATCAAAATTATTAGCTTGGATTATTAAGTGATAAAAACATTAAAAAATATATTATAAATATTTAAAACTTCTAATCAAAATTATTAACTTCTATCATTAAATAATTATAAAATTATAAATATTTATAAATAACATTTAAAAAACATCAAATATCAACATTTAAATTGGATTTATTTTCAAATTTTTAAAATATATTTATTAATTTTAATTTAAAATACTTTACTATATTTATATTATTTTTAATTAATTTATTGTATCCTTGAAATCTCAATGATGTGTAAAATTTTAACCGTAACCAATATTTCTTAATGTTTTAGTTTTAAAGCCTAATGCGTAACTCCTTAGTTAATCTTGACTCCAAAAGTTAATTAATACTTAACCTATAATGTTGATAATTTCCACGTGGTTCATATTAATCTCCTAACACTTTACTCTTATCCTTAATCCTTATTATTCGATTTTTTTTCTCTATCTCTTCATCTATAATGTTTAATATTTTATTCTTATATTAACAAATAAATTTAAAAAAAAAAATTGAGAATTTCATATTAATCTTCTAATACTAATGTTTAATATTTTATTCTTACATTAACACATAAATTTATGAAAAAATGAAAAATTCATATTAATCTTCTAACATTTTACTAACATTTTACTCATTATCCTTAATCCCTATTCTTGATTTTTTTTTCCCTCTATCTCTCCATCTATAATTCTATAATGCTTAATATTGTATTCACATTAAAAATAAATAAATTTATGAAAAAAATGAGAAATTCGAAGAGAAATTTGTAACATTGATTTATTTAGGAATTGACATATAAAAAATCTACCAAGAAAATGAATAGATTTGTAGAAAAACTTATAGCATTGCTATATTTTAAATATTTATTAGATTATAAGATGAGTGGGAATTCATAAATAGGCTCATCTTTTTGGCATTTATTAGATTATATGTATGAACCGGAAGGTATTTTAATATTAGGGAATTATGTTGGAATAAATAATTTATATATTAGTGAGTTAGGTCGGTTAATAATAAATTGTTTATTTTGAATAATATATTTTTAATTTTAAATTAATGATAAGTTTTTAATTTATATTTTTTAAAAGATTAAGATTAAATTAACATAATAAATTTTGTAAGTTAAATATATGTTTTGGTTAATTTAAATAATTTAACTATTTATATTCTTAATAATAATAAAAAAGTTAAAAATAATGAAATTAACCAACATCATCTCAACAACCATAAAAATTGTAAATTAAATCTAGTTTCATCTCTACAATTATATTTATAAATCCATAAATTAAATCTATGTTTTTAATATTTTTAATAGTTAGATGATGCATATTTTATGAATAAACATGGTATTATTTTAAACTAATGTAATGACGGATAAAAATGATCTCAAACCTAAAAACAAGAGGATCGAAAGATGACATAAAATTAGGGTGCACATAAATGACAAGTTGCCATAGAATTAAGGATGTAAATGAAACATCTTTATGGGTGTAGATCAATTGGAAATAGAGTGCATTGTTAAGCCACTCACGATTTTGTTCGTTCAAACCTCACCTAGCCCATGTGTCATGCTTGAGGGTTGTGTGGTGCACCTAGAGGTTATAGCGGTAGCAGTCGAAATTGATCTCGTGTCACACGACTACGAACCCACCCTAGTTGTCAATTCCACCAGTGTAAAAAAAGGAATGTACATGGAGCAAGTACGATTTATAAGAAAAAATAACGTTAGAAGTTAATCTTATTAATAGTGATGAGAATATCAAGTAGCCTATTGGTTGGATCGCTTCCTCATTTCAGAATCACTTATGCTCTCGCATCATGGATTAGCATCTAATATTCTTCCTTTGGTAAGTTTAGACCATTTTCCTCTCACTTGAAAAAATGGGCTCCCCTCTTAAGAGTCCTTTTCTTTTTGAAAAGTTTTGGTTTTCTCATCCCGATTTTCAAGCCAACATCCAAGAATGGTGGTAGGAAGATGAAGTTTATAAAGGAACACTCATGTACCACTTCCAATAGAGACTCAAAAATTTAAAACAACATCTTCACTGCTGGAATAAAATAGTTTTTGGAGATATTTTTCAAGCAAAGAAGGATTTGGAAGAAAGTATGGAAAACATTCAACAATGAATCATCTCCTTAGGCTATTCAAAAACCTTGGCTCATTAAGAACAATAAATTAATTCTTTCGTGGAAGAGCACTATTAGCAAGAAGAAATCCTTTGACAATAGAAATCTCACATCGACTGACTCAGAGAAGGAGAGACAAAAAGTTATTTCATTGATCTATGATCCAGGCACCACTCCAATTGCATCATCAAACGAAAAAATTCTCAAGGTAATACTTTTTTTTTTTGCATTAAGACATTGAACAAGAATTAGTCTTTTTTTTTAATTTGTTGTTGAATGAGCCTCAACCCAACTACTCCAAAGCAATGCATTCCATTACCCAACATATTCCTCATCTTATTTATGACAATTAAAATGATATTCTCAACCGACCTATCTCCTTATAGGTGGAATAAGTTTTTATGTAACTGCCCCTTGGAAAATACCGTAGACCCGATGGATTTACCTCTAACTTCTTCTATCATTTTTGGATCATCGTTAACTGTGATGTTTTAGCCCTTGTGGAAAAATTCAAATGAATCTTAGGTGTTCTTCCTACCCTCAATACCACCTTCATCACTTTGATTTCTAATGAAGACAAACCCATGGAGCCCAGTCGATTTCACCCCATTTCCCTCTATAATTTCATTTATAAAAACAACACCAAAGTCATCTCTTCTCGCCTCAAAGCTCTTACATAATTCCTTATCATCCCTAAGCATTTGGGATTTGTGGACGAATGTCAATTCATGGATAGTATTACCCTTTTCCATGAGGTGATACATTCCTTGAAGATAACTAAATCCCTTAGGATGATAATCAAATTGGATCTCTCTAAATCCTTTGACAAGCTCACCTGGAAATACATTCATTTGGTCCTCTTAGCCTTTGGATTTCATCCTACTTGGGTTAGTTATATTATTTGCTCATCTCATCCACTTTATTTTCCACTTTAATCAATGGTTCCCCTTATTTTCCATTCAATCCCTCATATGGAATTCGAAAAGGCAACCCTCTCTCCCCCTTCATTTTTATTTCTATGGTTGAGGGTCTTGGGAGAAGTCTTAAGGATGAGATCTCTACTAGAAAAAAGTAGGGATTCCGTTTGCATGACTCGGATAATCCTGTTTCTCACAGTGAGTTTGTGGATGGTACCATGTTAATGGAAATTCTTATTGATCATGTCGAAGCCCGTGCCATTAAAAATATTTTATAAATTTTCATGAAGGAATATGGAATGTCTGTAAATCAACTCAAATACCAATTCTTCTTTTTTAATACTCCACTGGTTGTCCAATTTCATATTTCCCAAATTTTGGGTTTTCCTAGGAGCTACCTTCCTTCAAAATCATTAGGTGTCCCTCTCATTGAGTCTGGCATGGGAAATGCCCCCTAGGAGGGACTCCTTTCCAAAATTAGCAAGAATATTTCCAACTATACTTTCCACACTTTGAATCCCATGGGCCATCTCACTCTCATTAAATTTATTCTTCAATCCATTCCTATTTACACTTTCTCTACCCTAGTATCCCTCAAAATCATCTCAAAGGCCATTAAGGTTCTTCAAAGGAACTTTCTCTTAGAAAGAAGCTTTCCAAATGGAAATTCCACACTTTGAATATCATGGGCCATCTCACTCTCCTTAAATTTGTTCCTCAATCCATTCCTCTTTACACTTTCTTTACCCTAGTATCCCTCAAACACATCTTGAAGGCCATTAAATATGTTCAAAGGAACTTTTTGTAGAAAGGTACCAAAGAAGATAGAAAATGGGCCCCAGTGGCCTGTGACACTCTATGTTTTCCTAAAGAGAAGGGGGGGTAGGACTGAGAGATCCCATAATTCTCAATGGAGTTCTAGGAGAAAAAATATGGTGGCTCTAGATACAAAGAAAAGGAGAG
>JASDQU010309693.1:2108-13073 GCA_032191745.1 Picea mariana
TATTCCTTCAACCATTCTTTTGAGAAAGGGTAATGCTTGATAATTAATATGAGCGTACCTTCTGTGCCAAAGTTCATTAGGGTTGACTTCGTCATGTACAAGAGCTTCTTCATTTTGTTCTAGTAGTTTGTACAAATTTCCTTCACGACTTCCGATAACCCTAGCATTCTCTATGCTGGAGTCTTTATGCCATGATAACACTTTTCCATCCACGAAAGCTATTTTGTTTCCCTTGTCTTCTAGGCAAGATATTGATACAAGATTCTTTTCTAAACTAGGTACATATAAAACATTGCTTAAGTGAACATAATTACTTGTTTTCATTTTGATGGCGGCTTGTCCAAATCCTTCCATGGGGTAAGTGGTTTTGTCTCCAAGCTCTACCTTGAACGAGGTCGTCTTCTCATTTAGATTTGAGAGTCTGGCTTGATCTCCCGTCATGTGCCTAGAAGCTCTGCTATTGATTATCCACATGTCATCTTCAATCTTTCTGGTAAGTGCTGAGCAGTGTAAAAGATTGATCGTTTCACTCATGTCTTCGGTTGACTGGTAACTGGTCATGCCTTGATCCAAAACTTCAACTTCGTCGTTTCTGTCTTCTGAGAGAGCCAAGAGTTGCGCTGAGTTAGGGCACATCTGAATATCTTCTTCTTGAGCGAGATGCTCCATCACAAGGTGTCGGATCTGAGATTAGGGTTTCTGCAACTGCTTCTGCTAGTAACCCTAGCGACAGTGTCTTGGAGGCTGCTCCTGCTAGTAACCCTAGGGGCAGTTCCTCAGCGAGCTCAATATCCTAGCGGCTATGCTTCCTTCCAACGTTTAGACTAAATGAAGGAGGTGTGGGCCCATAACCTGTTAGAATATGAAAGATTGTGCTCGTTTTACCATTGACAATACCCTTGTCATCCAACCATAGGCCGAAGCCACCCTCCGAGCACCTTGACCTTGATAGAGAAGAATACTGGTAGCAATTAATAGCCAAGCAAGGCTAATGCACCAAGCAAGAATAGAAACCAAGATGATCAGATAGTCCCACCCAGAAACTGGCGCAACACCTTCCCCAGAAACTTGTGCACAAAACTGCCAACTGCAGTGCACAGAAACTGCTCTCTGCAATTCTGAGAATTGTGAATAATGAGAACTGGCGCCCTGTATTTATAGTGGTCTGGCAGACTTACTTGGGCCGACTTCTCCTTCTAGGTACTAATTAATTCACATTAATTATATTTCTGCAGCCGACATCTCGTCTAGGGTTTCCTTTACTTCTTTTCTTCCTTCCGGAATATTCTAATCTCGTCATAGGTCACAATAGAGGTTCATACCTCCCGAAGCTACCATAATATCAACAATATGAAGCCTTCAGAGAAAACCAGTGTTCCAGAAAGACCGAAGTACATTGAGATCAAGCATTACATTCTCCATGATAAGGTCCAAAAAACAGAAGTGGTTCTCCAGAATATCTCCACAGATGAGCAGATAAGCAGATATTTTGGTAAAGCCTCTGTCCAAGATGAAAGAGTTTGCATACTCAAGAAACAAGCTGGAGCTCGTGGAGACGACTTCCTTATTGAAAAGGGAAGAGATGACCCCCAGGTTGGGAGGGAGCAATGATGTGTTATTGATTTATGGACAGTCATTTTTCAGTTCGAAAAATGGTCCAGGATGAGCAGTTCCTTTCCAAGTTCGGAAAGTGGTTTGAGATTTCTGACAGACATGCATTTTCTAGTTCGGAAAATGGTCTAGATCGAATGGTCATTTTCGTAATGAAAATGGTTCGATGGATTGCTGATGTACCATAGACAACAATTCCCCTTGTGGCTAGTGTGGGGGAATGGTCTAGGACAATCTTTCTTCTTGGCAGTAACTCTTAGTAGTGGTCAAGAAGACTGGTCTGCCTCGCTGGACAATCATTCTTGATTCTTTTGATTCATTCTCTCCAGGTTGCACTTTGTTTAGTGCCCGAGGAATGGCCCAGATAGGTGAATGGTCCAGGTTCAACAATCAAGGACATGCATTCCCTAGGGCATACTCATTCTCTCCAGGTTGCACTTTGTTTAGTGCTGGAGGAATGGCCCAGATAGGTGAATGGTCCAGGCTCAGAAATCAGGACATTTATTCTTCTATGCTTGAGAAGAATAGTCCAGTAGCTCACGATTGATGTTTTACCCTCTGAGGGAAGATGCTCTTCCAGATCTCACAGATGTGAGTGGAAGAATGGCCAAATGATTCAGTTTGTATCATGACATTATTTTTTCTGTGCAGGTTGATATTAGATGATATGATTGCTATGTAGAATGTATGTCTCTGGACAGTAGATGTATGCTACTGTGGTGGATGTGTTCCATTGGTTGTGACTATGTGTCACTGATTAAGTCGCTGTGTGCTACTTGGTGTGATAGTGTACCACTGGATTGTAGTTATGTACTACTATGGATAGACACAGTTGTGTTCTATTGAATGACATTGTTTTGATTTCCATGTAGACCATCAGTAGTGTTAAAAATGATTATCAGCCAGATGAATAGTCAGTGTGCTTGTGGACAAACATTCTTCAGGCGGAGAATGGTCCGGATAAAACAGTTTGTTGGTGGACAGGTATTCTCTCTGAAGATAATACTCTAGGGTGACAGTTTGTTGACATGACATGGACTAGTATTTTTCCTAAGGCACATATTGTGGCCCGATTAGGAAAATGGTTCAGGACCAATATTTTCTAAGGCATATAGGTTGAGACAGATCTCTATGACTTGATTAGAAAATGGTCCTAGATTGACATTTCTATAGGAATGGTCTCTGTAGTCCACAACGCAACTTTTAGCATCTGTTGGGATAGTCATTCTTCTAGGACGTATGTTCAGATTAGAAGAATGGTCCTTGTATCACTCCTTGGAGTGAGTGACTTATTCAACATCATGTCTGATTACTCAGATGGAGTATGGTTTCGAGAGATGATGTAGTTGGTATTGTCAGATAACACTGATAGTGATGATGGTGCTCGTGATCTAATCATGAGATAGTCTATACGACTATGATGATGCTATCGGTTGAATGGTATGTTTGTGCTCAAGACCATTGCCTTCAATACCTCCCTAGCTAGGAGGGAGTGTTGATATTATGGTAGCTGCGGGAGGTATTTACCTCCACGTGTAACCCTGACGAAAATAAAATATTTTGGGAAGCAAGAAGTAACCCTAAAGCATTGAACATAACTCTAGAAGACAAGTCGGCTCAAGGACATAATTAATATTAAGTATTTAGTCTCCAGAATGAGAAGTCGGCCCAGACAGCTCAGGAAACAGTATAAATACAAGTAGCCAGACCTCATTTTGTACACACTGCTTAGAATTGCAGCTAGGAAGAAGTGCGCACTGCAAGAACTGGGCTGGTGTGCAAGTCCGGGGAGCAGCTGCAGCTGGCAGCTGCTGCAATTTGGTTTCCTGGTTTAGGCTCGAACTTTTTGTTGGTTATGGTTGGACTTTCTGATCAGTCTTGGTTATCTTTATGCATTAGCCGTGGTTGGCTATTGGTTTGCTTTCAGAATCATTCTCTGTCATGGTTAAGGTGCTCGGGGGTGACTTCGGCCTATGGTTGGGTGACAATATTGCTATATTGTTTATGGTTAAACGAGCACATCCATTACTTTCTAACACATTTAGCTCCAAGGAGGGGAAGCTCCAATCCAACCATGAGTACAAATGAGGAAGGGCTACTTTTTATATAGAGTCTAGCTCAACTTCCTTTGCAGTAAAATAATAATATCAAGGGAGAAAACCCTAGATTTCGTCGAGGGAGGAGTAAAGAAACATTTCCTCCAACCGACTAATCAACAACACACAAAAATGAAGTGGTCAAGCCACATGTACAAGTCTCCAACCAAAACAAGCCCAAGAGAGTGGGACATCTGCATGTAAGAAGGGACAAGATGTGTCAAAGGTGCAACGTCTAGCCTCCAAAAGCCTCAAAGTGGATAGATCCACAACTATCAAAGTAGGCAAGGAAACCCTAGATCTAGGGTTTGAAACCTCCTAGATCTCCTCCAAAGTGGATGTGTAGCTCTCCAAGGTGAAACGTCCTCCTCAAAGAATGCAAGGACCAAGTAGAAGACATCATAAATGGCACATATGAGTCTTTGAGTGAGACATCCTCCATCAAATGTGAGTAAATGTGCAAATGAAGCTCCTCCAAGGTGGACGCCCTCAATAATAGCATGCAAATGTGTGTAATAAGGCTCCAAAAGGTGGATGCTCTCTAAAAAGACATGTTTGGACCATAAAACCCCCTCCCAAAGTGAGTTGTCCATCAATAAGTATGAGAAGATGTGCAATGTAACCTCTAAAGTGAACATCATCCTCCTTTTAAAGCATGCACAAAGTCAACATCCTCATATAGCATGCGTGAGAGCTCCAAGGGGTACGTCCCTCAATAATGACATGAAAAAGTGAGAAGGGGCTATATCCTCTTTAAATTAAGCAAATGAATCCATGGTACAAGGCCTCAATATGTGGAATGTCTATAATACTCAACCATCTCCATGAAAGAAGGGAATATACCTCCACATGTGTGCAAAGCACTCATCCCAAGGTGAGACGTCCCTCCAACAAGCAAGAGAAAGTGTACCATGTAACCTCCAAAGGTGGAGCGCTCCATCAATGAATGAAGTAACCAACAGCCCCTCAAGAGTGGACCATCGATAATACTCCATCAAAATGCATAAACATAAATACAAGCAACCATCTCAAGTGGACATGTGGCTCTTCTATGGTGGATGTCTTCAACATGTTGTGCAAGCAATCCTCCAAGATGGCACACGTGGATCAATAACGCATGAGGAGATATGCAAAGTGGTAGATCCAAGGAAGAATGAGTCAAATGTGCCACAAAGTAAGTGCCAAGTCATCGAGAATCCAACAAATTCATTAGGGAGAAGGATCAAAATATGTATGAAGTGATGATGAATGTGCACATGCCTCCAAATGTGGGCTCAAGAAGGGGAGTGCTCTAGGTCGAACCATGCTCCATACTATAAGCAACCCCTCCACATGTGAATATCATCCATAAGAGCTAGGGCATTGGAGAAAATGAGCCCTAACGATGCCCATATCCATCTATCCAAGTAACAAACCATGTGTAAGAAAGTGAGTGTATGCCAAGCACTCTATGCTCCAAAGTCTACATAGTCCATTACATGAAATATAGCTCAAGATTGGCTTTGCAAAACAAGGCATAAGCCAACAATGCGAATAGCATGAAATAAAATCTAATGCTCACATGACTTATTTATGCTACTCTAATGCTCAATGGAGCTTATTCTTTCTCCTACCCTACTCCAACATAGAAGAATGAGCATGCTAGGCGAAATCATAAATCCACTGCAAGTCTGCAACCACTTTAGCCCCTCATGAATGCGATGACCTATTCCCTTGTGTTTGGTCATCAACCAAAACAAAGATACATCAAAAGTTAAGTACATACATGCTGGAATCATCCATGAGATGATGGCTGGAATAAAACATAAAACCATGTGCATGATCAAACTCATGCCAAAAATGACATGCACCACTACAAGCCTCCTTTATCCAAGCTTGAATGGGGCTGATATACACATCATTGCTGTAAAAAACTTCATGAGACACTCCAATATCAACCTCCTTTATCCAAGCTTGAATGGGGCTGATATACACATAATTGCTGTAAAAAACTTCATGAGACAATCCAATATCAACCTCTACAATATTATTATCACCTCCCTTAAGCAAGAAAGGCTTAGGGGGCTCGATAAAATTATTCAAATCATCAAGGCTACCCTCCAAGTAAGATGTATGTGAAATATGAGACAAAATTCCATCTTTAGAATTTTTTTTAAGGCCCACATCTAGGGCTTGGAATTGTCCTTTTGATGGCTGGAATTTTCTGCAAAACAGGTCATCATGAAAGGTTTGCCATGTCATACAATTTTTTGCATCAAAAGTACCATTTCCAGTTGAAAGTGCATGCAGAAGAGAAGAAGAACGTGAAGAAATAGGTGGCTGGAAATTTCTACCATTAAAACCCCGCTGTACCATACAATTTCCAGCCACCAAATTTGATTTTCCAGCTGAAAATTCATGCATAATTTCACCAATACAAGAGGAAGAAGATGGCTGGAAAATTTCTGCGTTTTTTGCAGCACAAATCTGCTTCTTATACTGGGAAAAATGTGCATAAAAACTCATATCACATGGCTGAAAATGCTGCAACAAATCCTCCTTAAGAATGAGAGTATATCGCTGAAACAAATCTGCACAAATATCTTCACAAGGCTGCCCAAAATCTGCATCATAAATAGGGACACATGGCTGGAAAATATCATTTCAATTTTCTGAACTTACCTCCTCTATGTTAGATTTTCCATAGATCTCAAAATCTACAATTTTTTCCATGGGCACATCACTATATGCATTATAAATAGGATCTCCATAGTGTTTCCAATAATTCCCATTCTTATTATGACCATAAATTTGAAAAGCGATGTCCATAACTTCATGTCCTAGTATGCCATTATCTTCATGAAATGGAGAAGTAAATGTATTTGCCAATTCATTGTCACTCAAGGGTTTGTCTTCAAGATTATCCTTCTCAATATCATAGCAAGAAAAATCTTCAAATCCAGAAGTTTGAGAAGGTCCAAAGCTTATGAAACCCTCAACTTCATGAGGAGGAGAGATATATGCATGAGTGCTTTCACCATCAAAGTTTTCATCAAGGTCCTCTTCATGATCTTCTATGGGAGGATAAGGTGCTTCTTCATGGACTTGAGTACTTTCTTCTTGTGCTTGGTCTTCAATGGAGATGTGAAAAGAGTCTTCATCATTCTATTCTTCAAGTGGAGGTGCAACAAGATCTTCAAAGGCTTCATCTTCTTTAATAGGAGAATGAGGTGCTTCTTGAGGACTTTCTTCTACATTGCTTTCTTCATAATTTTCAAAAGGAAAACGAGGTGCTCCTTTAACAGGGTCTTCATTTGCCACATTATACTTCCCTTAGATGTATTCCTCCAAGGACACCAACCTCTCTTACCCTTGTGTAATCTTGGTTAGAGAGCATCTGAGGGGCTTCTTTCATACCAAAGCATTAGTTGCCAGATCATGACCTTTTTGTGTTTGCAAGTTTCAATTAGGTCCTCAACTTTTTTATAGCTATGATCCCATATTTTTAGAAATGCCTCAATCAAATCTGCAAAAGATGATATTTCTCCTCTACCAAGACACTTAAACCAATTTATTGCATTCCCTTTCAAGTTATTCAAGAACAATCTCATCACAACATCTTCATGACCAGTATTTGAAATGAATTCCATGAAAGATAAGATGTGTAGTGTGGCCGAATCATCATGCCCATAAAACTTTGGAATGGAATCCGAAATCCACATCTGGTAGCTCATTAGGGCACCTCAGGATATTTGAGAAATCAATAGGAGCATGCCAATTGATCAACCATGGATGCCATTCTATTTTTCTTTACTTCTAGTATGCCAATTGACCAACCATGGATGCCATTCCATTTTTCTTTACTTCTAGCATGCCAATTGACTAACCATGGATGCCATTCCATTTTTCTTTACTTCTAGGTCTTCAATACAAGGCTGAAAATAAAAATATGCAATGAATAATGATCATACCTCATACCAATACCAAAGAGTGGAGTTGCCAAGATGAACTTCTAAAATGGCCCTCAAAATTGATGGATGTGCTCACCTCTACACCCAACAATGTCTTCAAACTCTGTAAGGAACAAGGGCTTTGTCCCTTCATGGAGTTTTCATGTGAGGAAGAGATCTTCAATACAACATGTTAGAAAGTAATGGATGTGCTCGTTTAACCATAGACAATATAGCAATATTGTCATCCAACCATAGGCCGAAGCCACCCTCGAGCACCTTAACCTTGACAAAGAATGATTTCGGAAGCAAACAATAGCCAACCAAGGTTAATGCATAAAGATAACCAAGACTGATCAGAAAGTCCAACCATAACCAACAGAAAGTCCGAGCCTAAACCAGGAAACTAGATTGCGGCAGGTGTCGGCTGCAGCTGCTCCCCAGACTTGCGCACTAGCCCAGTTTCTGCAGTGCGCACTTCTTCCTAGCTGAAATTCTGAGCAATGTGTACAAAATGAAGTCTGGCTACTTGTATTTATACTATTTCCTGAGCTGTCTGGGCCGACTTCTCATTCTGGAGACTAAATACTTAATATTAATTATTTCCTGGAGCCGACTTATCTTCTAGGGTTATATTCAATGCTTTAGGGTTACTTCTTGCTTCCTGGAATATTCTGTAACGGAAATCGAGCACACACAGAAACTAAGATAACTTGAATAAGGTTATCTGTCTTTATTCAATCAATGAAATAAGAGAGCAAATAGCTTTCTTATATAGGTTACAATCAAGTAGAGTCAAACCACTTTATGAATGTGGGATAAAGTGAAAATATAACCTAAAAGCAAATATCTGACCTAAAAGCAAATAAATTAACCTAAAGTCACTTTAATTTTATTAATGCTTAAGTCTAATTTGTAATTGACCATTATAAACTAATATTTAATTCAACACCCTCCCTTAATGGTCAATCTACTCACTACACCAAGTTTCTTTCGGAATTTTACATGCTTTTTGAGACCCAAAGACTTGGTGAAAATGTCTGCAGTTTGATCCTCTGTAGGAGAATACTGCAACTCAATAGTTCCATCTTCTACAAGCTGTTTGATGAAGTGACAGTGTGTATCAACATGTTTGGTACGCTCGTGGAAGACTGGATTCTTGGCAAGTTTCATTACCCCTTGATTGTCACAGAACAAGGGTGTAGGCTCTCTCTGCTGCATCTGCATATCTGATAACATCCTCCTGAGCCAAACTGCCTCGCATGCACCTTTCAATGTTCCTCGATACTCTGCTTCTGTCGATGAAAGGGCGACTGCATGCTGTTTCTTGCTGGTCCATGTGACTGCACTTGTGCCAAGGCTGAAGACATATCCAGAAGTGGATTTTCTGTCATCAACAGAACCTGCCCAATCTGAATCTGTATACCCACACAACCTCGGGTCTTTGCTCCTGCTGTACAAAATACCAATGTCAAGTGTCCCTTTCACATATCTCAGCACTCGCTTCGTTGCTGTCCAGTGCTCTACTTTCGGCGCTGTCATAAATTTGGAAATGAAGCTCACAACGAAACTCAGATCAAGTCTAGTGGCTGTAAGATATATCAAGCTGCCCACTAGCTGTCTGTATAGTGACTCACTGACTGCCTTTGAGTCAGTCTTGACTGAAAGTTTCAACCCTTTCTCCATAGGTGTAGAAGAGATTTTGCAATCCTCCATCCTGAACTTATCCAGCAAACTCCTAGCATACTTTGCTTGTGAGACAAAAATGCTACTCCCTGTTTGCCAAACTTCTACACCCAGACAATAGTATAGGAGGCCTAGATCTGTCATGTCAAATGCTCTGCTCATGTTGGATTTGATCCATGTAATTGCATCTTCCTCACTACCTGTAATAATGATTTCATCCACATAAACAACCAGAAGAATGATCTCATTACCAACTCTTTTGACATATAAGTTGGAATCTGAAGGACTCTGCTGGAACCCTTGCTGAACTAAATACTTGTCAATCTTGATGTACCATGCCCTCGGTGCCTGTTTCAGACCATATAGAGCCCTCTTTAGTTTGCAAACTAGATGCTCCTTCCTTGCAACCTGAAACCCCTCTGGTTGGCACATGTATACCACTTCCTTCAAATCTCCATTGAGGAAGGCACTTTTCACGTCCATCTAGTGGACCTTCCAGCCTTGCTGTGTTGCCATGGCTAGAACAAGACGAATAGTGCTCATCTTCGTTGTAGGAGTCTCCTCATAGTCAATGCCTTCTTGCTGAGAGAATCCTTTCGCAACTAACCGTGCTTTGTACTTGTCAAGTGTACCATCTGCCTTGTACTTGACCTTGTACACCCATTTGCAGCCAATGGGTTTCTTCCCTGATGGAAGAGCTGTGAGATCCCAAGTCTGCTTTTTCATCAAACTTTCATGTTCGGCCTCCATGGCCTTTTCCCATTCAGGTCTTCCTTTTGCTTCCTTGAATAACTGGGGCTCATAGATCTCCTGAATATTGGCCATAAGAGCAAAGTTGATAGTGCCAGTCTGTTGTTTACTCTTACCTCGTGATGATCTTCCCTCGATCATCTCTCCTATCCGAACATCTCCAATGGTGTTGTGCCACCACTTGGGTCTTTTGGAATCCCTGGTTGCCAAGTCAGTATTTCCACCATGACTTGGGCTTCCTGCTTCGGAATGTACTGATCTGACTGACCTAGGAGACTCATCCTGTTCTGACTCCTCATCATCATGCTCAGAATCTTTCCCCCCTTCAGGTGGAGCTATCGGAAGCTTGACACCTAAATCTTCAATGACTTCTGGCTGCTCAGTAACTCTGAATGCGGGAGGAGTATGGAAGGGTCCAACCTCCTCATCAACAACAACATCTCTGCTAAAGCTCACCTTATCAGTGTCAACATCAACTAATCTGTAAGCTTTATGGGTGTCGCTGTACCCTGTAAGCATCATCTTCTTACTCTTCGGATCTAACTTGGTTTGTTTCGCAGCTGGAATCCAAGTGTATGCAGTAGAACCAAAGACCTTCAAGTGACTTACTTTGGGCTTTCTTCCAGACCATGCTTCCTCTGGAGTTTTCTGCTTTACCGCCATCGTGGGAGATCTATTCAGCAAGTACACTGCTGTGAACACTGCCTCTGCCCAAAACCTGTTAGGAACACACCTGTTCTGCAACATACATCTGGACATCTTTGTGATAGTGCGGTTTCGCCTTTCAACCACCCCATTCTGTTGTGGAGTATAGGGTGTGGTGTATTGTCTCTTGATCCCATGTTTAGCACAAAAATTATTGAATTCTTTGGAGCAGAATTCTCCACCATTAT
>JASDQU010309693.1:13173-48402 GCA_032191745.1 Picea mariana
GACATCCAAGTGAGGAGAGTGCCTCATAATCTGACTAACTGAGAGCAGATTAAGCTCCATACCTGGCACATAGTGGACGTTGAGAAACATAAGCATCTTTCCTCCGAAGGAAATTTGAACATTCCCCTTGCCGACTATATTATACTCCTCGCCTCCACCGAAGATCACCGAGTCTTTGGATGGACTAGGTGTAAACTCTGTGAACCAATCTTTCCGATTGGTGAAATGCCTGGATGTGCCTGAATCAACAAACCAAGCAGATGACTTGGACTGATCTGCTTGTGTACAGGCCATAAAGGCATAGAAGGCTGCCTCCTTCTCCTTTGTGTGCTCTGCAACATGGGCCTTCTGCTGAGACCCTCCGTGGTTGTGCCTCTGATCTGCCAACCGCTTTCTACAATGCTTCTTCATATGGCCAGTCTTGCCACAGTAATGACAAGTGATGGTCTTCAGGCTTTTGGTGGCATCCTCATCATTGCCTGGACCAGGTTTCCTTGTCCATTTGCCTTTGCCTTTAGCTTTGGATGCAAAGGCCTGCTCTGAACCCTCTGTCTCACTGCTGCTCCCAAACTGCTTCTTCCACCTGTCCTGCTGCAAGAGCTTATTGGATAGCTCTCCAAACTTCAAGTCAACGTCTGTAGCTGTGATGTTCAGGGTCTCAATGAAGTGCTCGTAGGACCCTGGCAAGCTGTTCAACGTGATCACCACCATGTCCTCTTCTGCCATCTTCCGACCAATGGCCTCCAACTGCTCCCGGATGTCCTTGATCTTGAGTAAGTGCTCTCGGAGAGAGGCACCCTCACTCATCTTGATCGAGAACAACATATTCTTTAAAAAGAACGCTCGACCCTTATCTGAAATCTCATGGGTCTCTTTCAACTGTTTCCAGATCGCTGCAGCAGTCTTCCCAATCTGAACCTCAGGTAGCATCTCATCTGTCACGGACAATTTAATCAACATCACGACCTTTCTGTCTTGGCCATCAAACTTGTCCTGGTCTTTACCTGCAACCGTGGGACAAGGACTTGTGCCCAGAACAACATCTGACAGGCACTGGTATGCAAAAATGGCCAACATGCGTTGCTTCCAGGTATTGTAGTTCTTCCCAGAGAACTTTTGGTTGCCTTCCAACATGATGTTGGTCAATGTAGCCATAGATGATTGTAAAATACTGAACTTAGCCGATAAATAATGGCAAAATTCTTGCAATCTGCCCTCAACCAGCTCCAAATCAACCAATTTCTCCTCAAATCTGCTAACTCAAGAAATTAGCAGTAAAAAAAAAACACCAGATCTTCGAAGCTGGGCACCAATTTGGGTAAGAACAGACCAATCTGGCTTTTAAAACCGAAAAATCAAATGAACCCGGCTCCGGCTGATCCGAAACCCTTTCGGCTCCTTGAGTGTGCTACGCTGGCTCTTCACTCGCTCCCAGACTTCGTGGCCCTAACCTCGCTCTGATACCATGTAACGGAAATCGAGCACACACAGAAACCAAGATAACTTGAATAAGGTTATCTGTCTTTATTCAATCAATGAAATAAGAGAGCAAATAGCTTTCTTATATAGGTTACAATCAAGTAGAGTCAAACTACTTTATGAATGTGGGATAAAGTGAAAATATAACCTAAAAACAAATCTCTGACCTAAAAGCAAATAAATTATACTAAAGTCACTTTGACTTTATTAATGCCCAAGTCTAATTTCTAATTGACCATTATAAACTAATATTTAATTTAACATATTCTATTCTTGTCAGGGTTACACGTGGAGGTAAATACCTCCCGCAGCTACCATAATATCAACACAACATTCTCACAAAAATGTCATGAAGCATAGTCTTCAAATTTTATGGGAGAATGGACTTTATCCCCGACAACGATGCCAAAAATATTGCCTCCCAACTTGTACTTGATGATAAAATCCCTAATCCACATGGTATGACCCGAGAGGGAACTATTAGGACAGTCACCATTGTTACCGAAGTCACCTATCCTCTTCACTTTAGGCCAACTCTCCTCTGACTCAAGGGTGTATCCCTAGTAGGACTACTAAAGCTAAGCAATGAGGCGCAAGGTGATATCAGAGTAGCGTTAGTAAGACAATATTTTTGGTTTTTTCAAAAGAGTTTAAAGAGTGATGGTAGGAAGTAGAGATTAGTGCCAATCCAACAAGGGCAATGGAGTCAAAGGGCTGTCTAAGAGGGCTTATTTTCTTATGTGTTAGCAATGGAAATAATGCTAGAAGACTATATAATCTCCACCCTAAGCTTGTTGGAATTAATGCAGAAATTCTACATGGAAGGGGTCCAAAAGGATCCTCTTTCAACTAGGTAGCTTAACTTTACCCTAGAAATCGAAATCAGTGAGCTTGCTAGAATTCTTAGAAGATATATAAAGCAAACTATTGATTATCAAAGACTCAGATAACAAAGGAGAGAAGAGGTGTTACCACACATGGTAAATTCCTTCTGTTGTTCCTCAAAATTGCCCCTGGCTAGGGAACAATGTCAAGGCACCTCTATGAGGCTTAGATAAAGCCTCCCCTCTTTAGGCTTTCTTGAAAGAATCCAGAAGCCGGTGGGGGTAACCCTCAATCAAATGATATTCAATAAAGCTCATGCACAAAAGGAAATAAAATAAAATTTAAAAGGGGAAAGATCATGTAAACATGGATAAACATCTGAATAACAAATTACACGAACAATCTAATCAGAGAGGGCACTGTAATCCCCATTTTCCTAAGTTATAGATGATGGAAGAAATAAAGAAGATTACTTTAAATACCAACGTGTAATATTTAAAGTAAAACAAAAATGAGGCAGGATACTAATGGAAGTTGACAATCCATTAATATCAATGACCTTGAAGAAAATGCGCTATCAAATGATATGCATGATGTAGCTATGTAAATGTAATTCAAGAAATCTAAACAATCAATATCAAAGCCATGTCCAGTGAGGTGTGCACCAGACTGTTTCAACATAAACTCTGATATAAAAATTATTATAATCACTAAAGCAAAGATAAATGCAGTGTCATGAGATAATATATATCAGCCATGAATTTAAGCAGACATAATCAAAACTTTAATGAAGGTTTAGAAAGCAAAACAGATAAAATATTGAACGTGTCAAAAATCCATCAAATAATTACTTCCTAACCAGATTCCCGAAAAATTTAGACAACTAAAAAAATGATAGAGATGAACAAAAGAAAGATTACAAACTGAAGAAAACAAAGAAAAGAATCCTCTCATCAGATTAAATTCGTGCAAAGAAATTATTATAGGTCTTCATGATTTTACAGACTCAGCCCAGACGAGAGCTACGCTTTGTTCCTTCCCCACGGAGCCGATCCCCTTCTAAGTGCATGACGCTCTCCTTTTATCTTCTCTGGTGGCCGAGTTTCGGTTTCTTTGTACGTAACTACTTTTCCAAAATTGGAAAAGTTAGTTAAATAAACTCTTGCTTAGTTAAGATACAAAGGCGAAGAAGTTTAAATTTTATTACATCTTTTGGGAGTTTACTTTGCCATCATGATAATAACTAATTCTTACATTTATTTAAAATGCCATTTGTCATATTTGTTCCACGTATGCAACAATTGCTAGAATTGAACACCTTTTCTCATAGTTTTTACCAATCGATGCTTCTTCCACCGAGTCAATCGAGAGGCAACCGAATAGAGATTATTGTTCATCAGCCAGGAATGAGAATAAGCTGTAAGCACAGATTTCCTTGTCGAAGACGTCCATGATATAATTTCAAGGCATGGAGCCTCCTTGTACCATTCTGAATTCATATAGGCCCTGAGCAAATGAAGACAAATACTCTGTTATATGGTAAGTGGATCCATGAGGCTGGATGAGGAAGCGTTCTAGCATTCCCTTTGTAAACCCTAACTCTCTTAATATCTGGATGATGGCGATCTGGTGTCCTTTGTCGATTATCAACCTCCAAAAGAGATAGGTGTTGAGTGTATGTTGTGACTCATCGACGTCTTTTAATCATTTGGATGCTGAATATTATGGCATGCAAAATACTTCTATCTAGATATGGTGGTTCAGTAATATGGGTTCCATGAGTTACAACAAACCAACTGTCGATAAAATGTAAACCTGCAAATCCATTTGAAAAACATTACTCAGAGTAGTGATGGTCAATGCTTCTCTCTTCTCCTCAGTGATAATTTCTCAGAATGTTGAGTTGTCAATGAAATTCTCGAATCATCTGGTTGGAGAATTAGAGAGGCTATTTTGGAGTTGAAGTCGCAGGCAGCGTCACCGCATATATATATGTATATATATATTTCATTTAAACAATGACCATCCACGCTGTACAAATAAAAATAAATGTTGGGCGTGAATTCCATGTTCTTCCTCGCCATGTGAAAAGGAAAACCCTAAGACGGATTTTCTAGTACATGCCAAGGCGTGGTCTCCTTTGCCAAGGTGAGAATAAGAGCATGCTCCTTCTATTCGTGTGCAACTGTCCAAGAGATACACGTGCAACCTGCAGATCTGTTGGTTGTCAGATCAGAGCGTTGAAAAAAAATGCAAAGGAAGCTGATAATGATAGATTCAATATCCATAACATTTCTCCACGTCAATATGGGGAATGAGAATCCAAGAGTGCCCTTGAAGAACCATGGCATTGATCAATGACAAAAACCTCTTCGATTGTAAACTGGTG
This sequence comes from Picea mariana, assembly GCA_032191745.1. Taxonomy (NCBI): domain Eukaryota; kingdom Viridiplantae; phylum Streptophyta; class Pinopsida; order Pinales; family Pinaceae; genus Picea; species Picea mariana. The sequence continues at coordinate 17,867 of JASDQU010309693.1, forward strand.
CACGATTTAACCTCCATGAGCATATCCGAAAGATCCAAGCATTCCAAAAACTTCTTGATCGACGGTTAATAATAGCTTCGAAGTGAAAAGCACACAGAGTTTAATATTTTACTTTGCTTCCAAAAAATCCAATGATCGACGAGACCATTTAATGGACGGTCAACATCTATTTTTGGTTCGGACATGCTCGTGTCATAACGTGGCTTTAGTTATCTGAAGGCTCTGTTCCTGCAAAAGTACAATAACTTATTAAATGATAGTGTGGTTATGATGCCCAATTTTATATCGTAACATGGTTCTAATCAAGACATGAACTATCGATTACAATTACTATTCCAAATATATTATATATAAATATAGGAATGTGTTCTATTATTTATTTTTTAAATAAACAATTATATATCGGTTTAATGTTTATAATGCATATACGCTTATAATATAATCTATATAAATTTTGTATTTATGATGTTATCATATATACATATGCATTTAACACATAGTGATAAACCATATTTATTATTATAAAGTGATAGCCTCTATTATGCATATCCATGTTACTGATCAAAAGAAAATATCTTAAATGAAGTTTATTATTAACTCATACAAGCTCATATCAAAATAGACATGATGATAAACAAAAATTACTTTGAAATATGTCAATTTGATTTGGTAATGAATCTTGATTTGACTATGGCTTATTAGGGATAAATCATAAGATTTAGGTTCATGGCTTTGAATTAAAGATTGCTTTAATGTCATTAGGATAGACATCAAATGGTATGGATTAGGGGAATATTTGAAAATTTTTGAAGGAGCATTTTGAGCTACAACACCTTCCAAGTGGTAGATTTTACCCTTGTTAAGACTATTCTCCACACCCTAAAATCAGATCTGAAAACAACTTAAAATCTGCATGGAAAACAATGATAATTGTAGGAATTCTGCCCCTAAGAATTCATTGACAGAGTCCTCTCCGTTCGGGTAGGTGCATGCCAAGCTCGGGGGGGTGTCCTTGGGTTTCTTTCTTGCTGTCCGCTACATATAAATATGCAAAATGAAACAATATAACAGCAAATAAAGAAGATTATGGCTACATTTAGACAACCAGAGTTTTAAAATATGTTTTTTTAAAGGTTTTGGTAGGATCCCTTCAATCATTAGCTCAAAATAAGAAATGAATACATGTAGAATGCGATATCAAACAGTGGATAATACCCAAATGATATGCAAAAAACTTTTGAACCATAAACAAATCACAATCTAAAACACCAGTAAACCAAAAAGGCTTGGTACAAGCGCATCAAGATTTTATTTCTGTAGATGTCAAGAGGCTGGCTGTGCCAAGGAAACAGGTACAAAAATGGTGTAGTGATGATCCCTGCATAGGAGAATAGAAGCTAAGGAAGAGAAGAGAGAAGAGAGATACCTGATGTAGAGTGTCGTAGACGAAGAAGATCCAACCCTTTGACAATTGAGAGCAGATGTATAAATAGACTAGGAGAGAGGAGGAGGGTGCATATCCCAAGGAGAAACACGACGCATGAATGGATGGATGTGGAAGGTGAGGCCATGCACTCCGCTGAATGAGGAGAGAGTGGACCTAAGGGGGGAGTTAATTGAGGGAGAGAGGGAGTTAGGGAGAGAAAAGGGGAGTTAGGTGGGTGACAAAGGGAGGTAGGGAGAGAAAAAAGGAGTCGCTCTAGTTAGGTGAGAGAAAAAAGGCGGGCGTGCCCCATGAAGGCCATGCGCCCCTCTTGAATGAGGAGAGGGTGGAGCAAAGGGGGGAGTAAATTGAGGGAGAGAGGGAGTTAAGTGAGAGAAAGAGAGGGAGTTAGGGAGAGAAAAAAGGTAGGCGCTCCAGTTAGGTGAGAGAAAAAAGGTGGGCGCCCAAATGATTCATCCATCTACCTCGTGGGCCCCACCATGTGCCACCCTAGCGCCCAACTAATGCATGCGCTCCATATCTTGCCATATGTCACTCCTAGAGATTGCCACGTATGACTTTCTAAGACTGCCACATGTCACTTCTAGAAATTGCCAAATGTCGAAATCAAAACTTGCCACATGTCACCTCCACATGGATGCCATGTGGCACCCTACATGGCCTGCTCCTAAAAGATAGGAAGTGTCCACATGTGCATGAGATTATACTCATCGGACTCGGAATCTCATGAGGAGTCCAAATATGTGATTAGAATTGCCATGCACCCAACAACAAAAAATGAAAAATCTCGCATGTGGCTCAAAAGTACCTCATTGGATCTAGAATCTCGCAAAGACTCTGAGTATGCCAACATCACCGACATGCAAGTCTCTAGGCACTATCTCCTAAAAAATAGGGAAATTGCCAAAACGAATCATCTCTCTGTAAACCAAATGAAAACTGCCCAGCCTCTGTCTCTGCAACAAAGAAAACCAACTAACCAATCTTTGTACCTGATCTCAACTGAAACCAACCTTGGCTTGACCAAGTGCTATCTCTAGAAGAATTAACTGAATGCGAGTAAGTGAAATATATTGGCCCCTAACCCTTAGGATTTCCAAGTGAGAAAATCTAGGGGTTAACAATGGCGACTCAAGGGGGTGAGATCCCCCTGTGGGATGTCAAGAACCTGAAAATCTCTGAATCTGTAACTGTAAATGGTCCTCTGTAATGAAGAATGCTTGTATACTAAGTTACCTGACACACCCATACCCCCCTCCGTGTCGTGTGTCATTTGTGTCCGATACGACACGAAGGCAATACGTGCCAGAAACGAGTTTGCATTGTGTCTGGCACGTGCAAAAATCGCGTCTCGAAAAAGCGACACGTGTCCCGCTAAAAAGAGAGCCCGCGGCCCATAAAACTGTTTTTTCACTTCTTTTTTTGCTCATTTGTCTCACAGGTTGGAGCATAAGGCGATTTGGAGTGCAACAAAAGTTTTTAACTTTTAGTGGAGTGTGAAAAGGGATTCCAAGTGCCAAGCAAGTGGATTTGTCCACCATTCTTCAAGTTTTTTGCTACAACAACAATCCAAGAACTTTGCTACAACAGTCATGGTTCAATCATCAAGGGCAGCTGGAAAAGGGCAAAAAAAGGGAGGAATTTCCCCACTAATGTTGTCTCCTCTCCTTCCTTTTCAATAGGGTTTGCTAGTGTTCCATCTGTTGGAAGTGGGGCTACAACAACAATTTTCAAATGTTGAAAAACCACTCTTTTAGCAAGACAACAGGCTCAAGATTCAAAGTATACATTGTGGAAGTATGTAACAAGACATCAAGGGCCTGGGTCCAAGTTGAAGGGAGGAGGTAATGTTCTTTAGACATGTAAATTTTGCAAGAATCAATAAGAGCACCTACTTCCAAGTAAAGGGCCATTTGTTGGGCACACCTTGTGGATTTAGACCATGTCAAGGAGTGAATGAATCCCAACGAAGAGAATTGGAAAGAGAGGCCCATGTTGGCGAAGGGATCATGGCAACAACATCTAGGAGAACCAAGAATGAGGATCCTCTTCCATTCTTGAGGAAACCATCTAGCAATTACCCATTTGGGGGTGGGAGTGCAGTAACAAAAAAGAGGCCCGCAATGGGTCCAATGGACAAGATATTTCAGCAAGAGAAACGAGATGAGATGGATCTTACCATTGGGTTTTTTTCTATCTCAACTTCATCTCATTTAATGTTACACAGTCTCCTTTGTTTGAGATGTGTCGAGGTCTAGCTCAAGGGGCACCAACAGGGTACATGCCTCTTGGTTCAGAGAAGCTTAGAACCACATTGTTGGTTAAGGCAAAGAAGGAGGTGGATAAAATGCCAGAGCCTATTAAATTAGCATGGCCCTCATCTGGTGTCAGTGTTATTTTTGATGGATTGACAAATGTAGCACGTCATCCACTCATCAACTTCATGGTGTTTTCCTTGAATGGACCAGTCTTTTTGAAAGCAGTGGATGCTCTTGGAAAATACAAGGATGCACATTATATGGGTGAGTTGTTGTTAAGTACCATATACTTGCATACAAAAACACCACAAATATTCAAAGACAATATAGAAAACTTCCCACTTTATTATTATGAAAACCCTTGAGGTGGGGCAACACCATACAATGTATCCTATTATGGAAGGGATCCTCTCTTGTTCACTTGCCTCTCCGAAGGGGTAACCTCCTAATGAGCTGCACGCTCCAAATACAATACTTCTTCTTGACTTCCCATTACATTGCTTGAACCCCTTTATATAGTGCCACCAATCACCTAAGAACATTGTAGAGGAGGAACCTTGTAATAAGTCCTCTTACATTTATTATGTTCACACCAATATATCTAACTACCATAGTGGGCCTTATTTAATAATATAGTGGACCTAGTCCACTTTACATTGAATGGCCTCCACTATTATCACTATGGGCCCTTCAGCCCCCCCCCATTACCTCTCTATCTACCCTACATTCCATCCCCTTTATGGAAGCGTTGTCCTCAACGCTTGTTATGAGGGTGTACAACCATATACTAGGGTCCCATGGATAAGTGTGGACCATGATGCTGAAGTAGGTTGGAGGATCAAGGTCCCATGTAGAAGTACTAGCCACCATGTTGAAGTAGTCCAACCGCCACTGTAAACTTGGGTCCCATGTCCAAGTGCTCATGTGAACTCTACTTTGAAGATATCGAGACGCAATAGGCAACTGAAAATGATGCTCCAAAGATTGACACTGGTCATGTGGATCCAAATATGTAGAACTAGTCAAAAAATCATCCACTAGTACTGTAGAATAAGAAAACTGAACAAGAATATGCATAGAAGGCTTGTGTGTACTCTCCAGGATGTACTCTACATGAGGTGGAGTAGAGTCATCAAATAAAAGATGGAAGTGGTTGTCATCCCATAAATGACAAATATCCATATACTAATCATCACAATTGGTCTCAAAATCATACCAAGCATATGCTTCTTGATTGTATTCATCCTTGATGGCCTGCATAATATACCTTTCTTGTCTTTCAAGTTTGATCTCTTGAAATGTTGACTTGATGTCTTCTAGCTGCCGTTGAATTTCTACGATGATTTGAGGATGAATATCCTTTGGAAATACTAATAGGATACCAAAAGAAAGCTCTTAAAATTCTCTATCCAATGGTATTGATCTGGTAGCAATTTGAGTACCTTGTGAAAAGTTATGAGCTTTGCAGTCCTGTTGTTAGCACAAAGACCCTAGAAAAATGGCCGATTTTGAATCGGCAATATCTTCACTTCCGAAGCTTTGATTTGGGTGATTTTTTTTTTGAAATGGACTATTTTTGAAAGAGGAACTTAGATATGTGATTTGTTTTGGCAAATTCGGTCACTGGTGCTACAAAAATCAACAAAATCTTGCGGCCGTCTGTGAAAAAACCCTGAAAAATAGCAGATTTTAAAACCTTGCTCTGATACCAATTGTTAAGTACCAGATACTTGCATATAGAAACACCACAAATATTCAAAGATAATATACAAAAACTCCCACTATATTATTATGAAAACCCTTGAGGTGGGGCAACACCATACAATGGATCCTATTATGGAAGGGATCTTCTCTTGTTCACTTGCCGCTTTGAGGGGGAAACCTCCTAATGAGCTACACGTTCCAAATATAATACCTCTTCTTGACTTCCCATTACATTGCTTGAATCCCTTTATATAGTGCTACCAACCACCTAAGAACATTCCAGAGGAGGAACCTTGTAATAAGTCCTCTTACATTTATTATGTTCACACCAATATATCTAATTACCCTTCGGCCCCCCCATTACCTCTCTAGTTACAATACAATTGTTCATTAAAGTTATTGAAGATGTATGTGTTGATTCTTGTGTGCAAATTATTACAGATAATGCACTTGTTTGCAAGGCTGTTGGCATGATTGTGGAAGCTAAATATCCACAAATATTTTGGATACCTTACATTGTTCATTCCTTGAATTTAGCACTTAAATCCATTGCTCCAGATGTGACATGGATCATAAGTCTTATTGAGGATGCACGCCATATCCACAATTTTGTACAAAACTATACCAATGCCCTCACAATCTATAAAGAGTAGACACATATATCATTGTTGAAGATTGCAGATACACGATTTGCCTCCTCATTCATCATGCTTAAGAGGTTGAGGGAGGTCAAGCTTGCTCTTGGGTCCATGGTTATTTTATAGTTTTTGTCTTTTTGGAGAAAGACAGATCATGTTTCTTCAAAAAGGGTCAAGGATACAGTGCTAGATGATGCTTAGTGGGAGAGGGTAGATCTTACCATTAAAATCATGGACCCTATCATCTCTTTGTTACGGTTTGCATCATGCCCTCTTCTACAACAGTTAGCCACGAGGATCCTCTCTTGGGTTACTTCATCCTCTTGATGTGAGAGGAATTGGAGCACATATGGGAATTTGTACAGTTTGAAGAAGAGTAGGCTTGAGCAGTCCAAGGCAGAGACAATGATGTATGTGCACACCAACCTTCGTTTTATTTACAGGCAGAGGGAGGAGTGGGTGAAGGAAAAGACAAAGATATGGGATGTGTTTCTTGATGATATGGGCAAAGTTACCAGAACCGAATCGGTCGTTGAACCGGTTGACCCAAAAAACCGGAATCGGAAAAAAACCGGTCACTAAAAATACATAAAATATTCAAATTTTGAAAAAAAAAAGATATTCATGTGCATCCAAACCATTATACACAAGTTTGCAAAGTTTCTCATATATATATAACAAGTAATAGTGTATAAAACCAAAATAACACTAAGAGTAAGTGCACTCCATAGTCATATGAATATCCGAATCAAAATACATCATCAAAAAGGCTCTAAATGGCCTATAAAGTCCAAAAATAACTCTAGAGTCTAGGCTAGACTCTAGAGAGTAGAGACTACTCAATCTAATAATATGAATTTGCATACTGAAACTCAGACTCAGACTCGGACCCAGACTCAGACTCAGAGTCATCATCTACATCCTCAACATGAGTAGACCAACAAGGGGATTTTGAGTCTGGCTTGATTCCCTTGGGGTCCAGAAGGCAAAGATACAGGTGCAACATCAATGCACACATTCTCTTGATGTGGCTCAGGATCCAAATTCATCCAGGAAAGGTCTTCATTGTCAAAAGCTGCTGGCCGAGTCTCCACAACCCAATCTGATGAGGAATCAACATTATCCAAGAATATGTTGTTGGATTCAGGGGTCTTGTTCAGCAACTGGTTGTGCCTCAACCTAAGGTTATACTGAACAAATACCATATCATTCAACTGTTTTTGCTCTAAATGGTTTCTCTTCTTCGTGTGTATACGCTCAAAAACATTCCAGTTGCGTTCACACCCAGAAGCACTGCATGTCCGGCTCAATATCCGAACTGCAAATTTCTGCAATTATGGCACTTACTACCAAATTGTTGCCACCAATAAGCTGCATGTAAAGACAAAGAAGATTTAGCAAAGGAGTTTGAAAGTTTGATTTAATTTTTGCCATGAATAATATAATTGAAAGACTTTACAATTACGTACCTGGTGGATCTTTTGCTCTACTTCGAACAACCATAGCCATGCTAAAGGTACCAATACTCTCATTGAAATGCAAGAGTTTGTTGTGTATCTCATCTTGTTTGTTGGAATCAAGGACCATGCGCTCAATGCATTTGTATAATCCTTCTCTTACCTCCCCATTTGCTTCAAAATCTTTTGTGTAATGGTACCTTTCAAAGAGTTAAAACTTAAGAGTCAATGAGTTTGAACTTTGAAACATTAGCTAAAGTTTAAACATTTGCAATTAAAATTTAATAATATATCTTAAAAACTTTGAAATTACTTACTACTTACCTAGGATTCAAGTAATATCCTGCAGCATGTAAAGACCGATGGAGTTGTTTATTCCATCTTTCATCAATGATTCTCCACAAACGAAGATACTTTGTCTTTTACCCTGATATGCTTCCTTTATTGCCTCCTTGGCTTGATCCATGGCCTCATAAACAAAACCCATGGCTAGTTTATCACCATCCACCATTCTCAAGACTTTTACAAGAAGCACACTAAATAGCACTATCTCCTCTGCCCTTTTCCAAAATGCTTTCTCATACACTTTTTCAACAATCTCTTTGCCTTCAACCTTTTTGCTCCATTGAGATGCATTCCACTCATCACAAGAGAACATATTCCTCAAGTTGGCTTTTTGGTCGATCATGGATTGCAACGTAAGAAAATTCGTTGCAAAACGTGTGATAGCTGACCTGACAAGCTCTTTTCCACTAGTGTTTTTTCTCATAAGGTTCAAAACCCATGAGTGGTTGTAAATGTACCTTGTTATGCTTTTACCTTGTTCCACTGTTTTTTTCACCCATTCAATTTTCCCAATATCCTCAAGCATGAGGTCCAAACAATGGGTTGCACATGGAGTCCACCAAATGGTACAGTGCTTTTCCTCTAACATCCTTCCAGCTGCAACATAATTTGAGGCATTCTCTGTGATAACCTGTACAAACTCAACTACTTCATCCAAAAGACGAAATAGTAAATTTGCATCTTTCACTTGATCAGATGCATCCACTGATTTAAGGAACATAGTTCCTTTAGGGAAAGCAATAAGGAAGTTGAGAATGGTGCGGCATCGCTGATCAATCCATCCATCAGACATGATTGTGCACCCTGTTTTAGACCATGACTCCTTGAACTCTATGAAGTATTCCTTTACTCTTTCAACTTCATTTTTTAAAAGATTCCCCCTAATATCCTCATAACCAGGTCCCTTGAGGCCCGAACCACATGAAGCTACAACATCCAACATAGGTTGATAATAAACAAACCTTGCAGCATTGAAAGGTATGTCTGCATCATACCACCACCTAGCAATGCATTCCCAAGCAACCTCCCTTTCTATCTTCTTCCATTTGGCATCAATAGTGGGGCTGAGCACCAGGAGTAGTGCTAGGTACAAAAAATGACTCAAGGTTACCACGAGGCCTTTTGGATGCTGATGCACCAACACCACTTCCACCTACATGTTCTACTTCTTCCCTAGGATTGGTATAAGGATCACGCCCATGGATTGGGAAAACAAAGGATTCCTCAAAACTAGGCATTCTATCTTGAAGATCACTATCAAATCGAGTTCCACTACTACTTCTCCCCAACTCTTTTCAAACCTTCTTATTCTTGGCTTTATCTGATTGAAAGGCATCAAGAAGGCCCTGCATCTCAGCTTTTAGTTCATCAGAAACTTTCAAGCATGGTATTATATTCCCCCTTGCATGGGCTAAATGTTGCTTGATCCTATGAATACCTCCCCCACCAACCTCCTTTTGGCAATAATTACAAACCATTTTCTCATCAATCAATTGACAATAAAGCCATGCTGGATCCCTCTTTTCTTTAGGAGCCATGGAAACAAATAAAAATTTGCAAATAAAAACCCTATGTTTTTTTAATTGCTAGGAGAAAACAACAATAATTTTAAGGAGAAAACAACAACAATTTTAAGGAGAGTAATCACTATGGTTTTTGGGAGTAAGTGCATAGTTTACATACCTTGAAATCTGCCCAAAAAAACAAGCTCCAAATCTGCCCAAGAAAACTTGTCCAAGTCTGCTCCAAATCAGCTCCGAATATGCTCCAAATCTGGTCCAAGAAACTCAGCAAAAGAACTCTCCAAATGAGCCCAACAATCAGCTCTTCAAATCAGCCTAGCAAACTTTCCAAATCAGCCCTGCAATCAACTCTCCAAAATCAACAAAAACCCTTAGCTCACAAACTCAAAAGAACCCAAATGAGTAGTGTGAGTGAAATAGAGGGGGTGGGGTTGCTTTTATAGTTTTATTAGGGGCTCTAGACAATTCTAGAACCTTCCCATGCATGCCCCTTTTCTTATTTAAAAAAAAATTTGATTTCCCCCACTTTTCTGGCCGTAAGTCATCTTCATGGAACCGATCGGTTCGAGGAAAAAAATCGGTTCTGTATGGAATCGGTCAAAGGCGGTTTGATGGGGCGGTTTGAACCGGTGGGGTCCAGTTCTGGTAACGTTGGATATGGGTTTGGACAACAGTGTTGAGCTGGCATTGGCCAACATGGATCTTAATGACCCAGTGCTAGAGTGATATTCCTCTTGAGGGGTCATCCTCCACAGTAGCAGATCCAGTTCCACAGATTGGATTGGATGTAGAGGAGCCGGAGGTTGGAGTTGAGAGTAGTGGCTGTGGCACTGACTTTGATGCTGATGACATGGAGGACTACTGACAACCTCGTGCTATGGGATTCTTCCATCTATAGTTCTAGTATCTACCTTATTTTGTATTTGCCAATGGCATTCCCACCTATAGTATCCTGTAGGCTGTAGCAATGACTCAGGAGTCAGTGTCTATGTAACACATTTTGATTTTGATGACTTAATGAGAAATCTGCAGTTTATGGTTCGAATTTCTTGTGTGTTTCAATGCTTGTCATTATGATTTTAATATTTATCATCATTGATGTAGTACTAGTTGTATGATTGAATTTGTATCATCATCATGCAATTGTTTTATTGATTATTTCATTTTTGTATGTTTTATTAATTATTTTATTTTTGTATGTATAATTCATAATTTAATATCTATATAAAGTGTCCTCAGTGTCATGTTTTTGGGGTCGCTGTGTCACATGTCGGATACTCGTATTTTTGTGTCCTTTGTGTCTCGTGTCCCCATGTCAGGTGAATTAGCCTGTATATAAAGATAAATGACCCCCAAAGGTAATCCGTGATGCCAAAATGTCTATCCAATGGGCAATGGAGTCAAATATATACATGCCCCCCAACTGATCGACTGAAAATGGGGGCCTCATTCCATGTCTTCTATTTACAACCACCATATCTGTACACCTTTCCCAGTGGAAAATGAGTCGAAATCGACACCTGGAAGAGGTCGTCTAGTTAGATGTCAATAATGTAAACACCTGCTAGGCACGAAAATACCCCACCAATAATGCAAATGGGCCCTAAGGTACGAGCACAACCTGTCAATGTGAAAAATGTCCTGATATCGAAAATTGAGAAGGATCACTTGATCAAGGCCCAATGATGGTTAGCCTTGTCGGTGTTAAGTTTTGGTACCTTGGGAAGTGGTCCCCTAGTGTTATTGATGTGCCTAACATTAAAGGGGGAAAAGTACCCTTCCCTTAACTTTATGTTAAAAAGTCGAAGTGACTTTATGAGCTCATTAAATGCTAAAGTGACTTAGGGAACTTAAGTGAAGGGGAAGATTTAATCTCCTCCCTTTATCTTGGAAAGCTAAGATCTAATCTTAGCCCTTGATCCCTAGGTCAAGCATATGAGAAGACTTGAAGCAAAAGAAGAGGAAGAGGGGGGTGCATTGTTCACTTGAGAGAGTGAGGAGAAGAGGAGATGAAAGGGCACAAGGAGAAGGAAGGAAGGGCGCACTTGCTGTAGAAGAAGGAGGGTGCGAATTCCAAGGAAAGGGCAGTGCATTCATTGTGTTGTGCTGGGCGCTAACCCCCATGAGACCTGTCTGCTTAATGCTGAAAGGACAACGCTCTTGTTGAGGAAAAGGGGTGTGATTTTCTAGGAAGCTACTGGCTTGAATTTCAAGGGAATATTGGGCTGCTAACTTGAGATAAGTTGGCTGTTATTTAAGCTCAGTTTCTCTACTGTAATAATTCCTTAAAAGCTCCTGAATAAATTTCGTTTCACTGGTTTTCTCCTTGGGGGTTTTTCCAGGGTCATGTTGGCCAAAAATATTGTGTAAAATTTCTGTGGTTTGCATGTTTAAATTCTCAGCATTTAAGTGGTAAAGATCTAGAGGGTATTTCATGTTTTAATAACTTTTGAAAGAGTAATTTGGGACAACAAACTTTTCTTAATCTTACCTTACAACAACAACATTAAATTAACATGAAACCAATACCGAAGGCAGCCTTGAAACAGTTGTAAAAAAAAACAAGTTATTAACTGCCTAAAGTACCTCGAAAATATTCATGGTATCAGGGCCTAAGGGCACAAGAGAGCTGGAATAAGTTGCAAACAGTGGACTGAATTTTAACTCACCTTGACAACATATTTCTTTGGTCATTTAAACATCAGTTGGTAGCCATATCAGTTGGAGGGTTGAGGGTGGAGGATAGGTTAGCAGGAGCCGAAAATTGGTCTCCATGGAAGGCTAGGATAGTTTTGATCTTGAAGGAGGATTAGCTATGGGATATTGTGGAGAGTCCTATGGTTCCTCCTACAGATGCAGTGCTCTTGGCAGAGTTTAGGAAGAGAAACATCAAGGCCAAGAGGACTATTCTAGATGCAGTCAAAGACCATATAATTCCTCATGTGTCTGGTAAGGACTTTGCATTTCAGATGTGGCAGTCCTTGTGTGGTCTTTACCAGAGCCAAAACCAAAACTGGAAGATGGTGCTTCAGGAGAAATTGAGGGGCACTAAGATGACTAAGACCGATTCCGTCGCTTCATTCCTCACAAGGTTTTCACAGATACATGATGAGTTGGCCACTGTGGGGGAGGTAGTGAATCCAATAGAGTTGGTGAGGACAACCTTAAATGGATTCTCCAAACCATGGGAGTCCTTTGTACGAGGCATTGTAGCTAGAGAGCATATTCCTAGTTGGGGGAGGCTATGGGATGACTTTGTTCAGGAGGAGCTCAGGATTGGTTCAGGATCTAGTAGTTAGCAACGTGGTGGGGATGATGGTGAGGATCTTGCTCTTTCTGCAAAGGGCAAGAAGAAGACCAAGAAGGGTCCCAAGGGTGGGGCCAAGCAACAACAGAAGGAAGGTGAGAAGAAGAAGGATATGAGCAAAGTTAAATTCTTTGCTTGTCAGAAGATGGGGTACTATGTTGAACAATGTCCCAACAGGAAGAAGAAGCAGGGTGGTACAACAACATCAACTGAGGTGGATGAGTTCACCTCTCAATTTGAGCAGGAGTTTACCTTGCTTATCAGTTGGTCTACAGTTGAGACACCATCCAGTATATGGTACATAGATAGTGGAGCATCCAATCATATGTTTGGTGTTAGAGAGCACTTTACTGATCTCACAGAGTTAGGGGTAAATTTGGAGATAATGCTTGGGAATAACACCATAGTCAGGGCGGCTGGGCATGGCAGAGTTTCCTTTTAGAGGGAGTTGAGGCCACCCATAGTGTTCAGGGATGTCTTGTATGTCCCTGGGCTAAAGAAGAACCTGATATCGGTTTCCACCATTGAGGATGGGGGATTTGAGGTGTCTTTCCGAGATGGACAGGTCCTCATTCACCCTAAGGGGTCCGGTATCACATCAACTAGAGTGATCGGGACTTGTGAGGGGAAACTGTATAGACTTATCTTTCAAACATTACATGCTTTGGCTAGTAGCACTAGCAACAGTCAGTTGTGTGAGCTGTGCCATTGGAGGATGGCTCACTTGCATCATGGAGCTCTGAGGGTGTTGAGGGAGATTGTGATAGGGTTGCCATAGTTCAACACTAAGGATCATGAGGTTTGCAGGTGGTGTGCTCTTGGGAAGTACACCAAGACTATCTTTCCGAGCAGTGACAACAGATCAACTGGGATACTTGATTTGGTACACTCTGATGTGTGCGGGCCCATGTCATCAGTTTCCTTGGGTGGATGTGAGTACTATGTGACATTCATTGATGACCACTCTAGGAAGACCTGGATCTATTTCCCAAAGACCAAGAGTGAGGTCTTCAAGAGGTTCCAAGAGTTTAAGGTTCTTATGGAGAACCAGACAGGGAGGAAGATCAAGGTCTTGAGGTCGGACAATGGGGATGAGTATACCTCCACAGAGTTTAGAGACTTCTGCATCCAAGAGGGTATCAAGAGACAGTTGACCGTTCCTTTTAACCCCCGACAGAATGGGGTTACTAAGAGGAAGAATAGGGCTATTGTCGGTGCAACGAGATCTATGTTGCATGATCAAGGGTTACCATTTTTCTTATGCGCTGAGGCTTGTAGTACTGCAGTGTATCTACAGAACAAGAGTCCACATAGAGCTCTGGGGAGCAAGACTCTCGAGGAGGCCTTCACTGGGAGGAGGCCAGATGTTGGACACCTTCTCATATTTGGGTGTCTGACTTTCTCTCATGTCCCTTTTGAGAAGAGGACAATGTTGGATCCCACAATAGAGAAGGGGATCCTAGTTGGATACAACAAGGTCTCAAAGGCCTATCGAATCTACATACCAACACTGAGGAGAGTTGTTGTGAAGAAGGATGTTATATTCGACGAGGATAGAGCTTTCCAAAGATCTTTTGAGTTGAGAGACAGAGTTGAGGAGGTCCCATAGGTACAGGATGATACATCACAGGGTACACAACCACATGTGTCTAGTACACTGAGTTCAGGGGTGACTGGTCCACCTAGTACAACTACAAGATCACAGGTGTCTGGTACTCAGACCACAGGTGCACGTGCTTCAGGATCTCAAACTTCTATAGTGAGATCTATGGATGAGATTGAGGGGCATGAGGGTATTGCTCCACAGGAGGTTACTTCAGGGAAGAAGAACCCAAGATGGTTTTAGGAGACTGTGAAGGAAGCTAAGGAGGATGTTGGTGAGCCCAAGAAGCTTATGAGAGAGAGTAGAGCACCAAAGAGGTTTAGTACCTACTTGGCCATGGTGACTAGCATCACAAATTCCGAGCCCACTATTTTTTAGGAGGCAACAGACCAACAAGTCTGGAGGGATGCCTTGAGGAGGAGTATGATTCCATAATGCAAAATCATGTGTGGGAGGTGGTGCTTAGACCAGAGGGGAAGTCGGTGGTGACTTCCAGGTGGTTGTACAAGATTAAGTATGTTGTAGATGGCAACATTGAGAAACACAAGGCTCGTTTTTTGGCGAGAGGATTCTCTTAGGTTGAGGGGATTGATTAGGATGAGACATTTGCACTAGTTGCGAGATATACTTCCATCATGAGTATCATGGCCATTGTAGCAGAGATGGGTTGGAAGATCCATCCGATGGTTGTGAAGACAACATTTCTGAATGGTCTTATAGAGGAGGAGGTATACATTGAGCAACCACAGGGGTTCGAGGTGTTTGGGAGAGAGTCCCACGTGTGCCTTTTGAAAAAGACACTGTATGGTCTGAAGCAAGCTCCACGAGCTTGGTATTCCAGGATTGACTCTTGCAGAGGATGGACTTTGAGAAGAGTGAGGCGGATTCAAATCTCTATTACATTGTTTGTGGAGAGGATACTCTCATTCTTATCCAATATGTTGATGATTTGTTTATCACTAGATGGGAGGAGCTCATAGCTGGTTGCAAGAGGGGTCTTGCTTCAGAATTTGAGATGAAGGACATAGGATTGATGCATTATTTCTTGGGGATGGAGGTTTGGCAGGAGGATGGGCACATCTTTCTAGGATAGGGGAAGTATGTAGCGGATATTCTGAGCAGATTTTAGATGGAGGATTGTAGACCCATGTCGACACCTATGGTCACCAGCTAGAGGAAGCTTAGTGCTTCTAAGTCCGAGTTCGTGGATGCCACGAGATATTGTCAGTTTATTGGTTCATTGATGTATCTGGTCAACACTAGACCAAATATTTGTTTGGCTGTGAACACTCTCAGTCAGTATATGGTGGAGCCTAGGAGAGTGCACTGGATGACAACGGAACATGTTTTGAGGTACATAGCAGGGTCAGTGGAGTATGGTTTGGACTACGTCAAAGGTGATGGCGTCAGATTGATTGGCTATATAGACTCAGATTGGCCAGGATGTGCAGTTGACAGGAAGAGCACTTCAGGGTGTTGTTTCAGGTTGGGATCAACAGTTGTTTTTTGGTTCAGCCGAAAATAGAAGTCAGTGGCACTGAGTTCTGTTGAGGCAAAGTATATGGCAGCTAGTCAGGCCAACTGTGAGGCTATTTGGCTTCGCAAGTTATTGGTTGGTCTATTTGGTCATGAGTTGAGGCCTATAATTATTCACTGTGATAATCAGAGTTGCATCAAACTCTCCGTGAATCCAGTCTTTTACAACTGGTCAAAGCACATAGAGATCAGATACCACTTCATCAGTGATTGGGTTTAGAGAGGAGCTGTGCGGCTTGAGTACATATCTATTGATGAGTAGATTGCTGACATTCTCACGAAGTCTTTGCCAAGGGGCAAGCATGTCTACTTCAGAGACAAGATGGGAGTGGTGAAGAACACTTTCCTTGGTAAGAGGAAGTGTTAAGTTTTGGTACCTTGGGAAGTGATCCCCTAGTGTTATTGATGTGCCTAACATTAAAGGGGGAAAAGTACCCCTCCCTTACTTAACTTTATGTTATAAAGTCAAAGTGACTTTATGAGCTCATTAAATGCTAAAGTGACTTCGGGAACTTAAGTGAAGGGGGAGGTTTAATCTCCACCCTTGATCTTGGAAAGCTAAGATCTAATCTTAGCTTTTGATCCCTAAGTCAAGCATATGAGAAGACTTGAAGCAAAAGAAGAGGAAGAGGGGGGCGCATTGTTCACTTGAGAGAGTGAGGAGAAGAGGAGAAGAAAGGGTGCAAGGAGAAGGAAGGAAGGTTGCACTTGTTGAGGCGCTTTTGCTGTAGAAGGAGGGCCCGGATGCCAAGGAAAGGGCAATGCATTCATTGTGTTGTGTTGGGCGCTAATCCCCATGAGAGCTATTTTCTTAATGCTGAAAGGACAGAGCTGTTGTTGAGGAAAAGGGGTGCGGTTTTCTAGGAAGCTGTTGGCTCGAATTTCAAGGGAATATTGGGCTGCTAACTTGAGATAAGTTGGCTGTTATTTAAGCTTAGTTTCTCTGCTGTAATAATTTTTTAAAAGTTCCTGAATAAATTTCTCTTCACTGGTTTTCCCCTTGGCGGTTTTTCCAGGGTCATGTTGACCAAAAATATTGTGTAAAATTTCTGTGGTTTGCATGTTTAAATTCTCAGCATTTAAGTGGTAAAGATCTGGAGGGTATTTCATGTTTTAGTAACTGTTGAAAGAGTAATTTGGGACATCAAACTTTTCTTAATCTTACCTTACAATAGTAGCATTAAATGAGCATGAAATCAATACTCAAGGCAGCCTTGAAACAGTTCTAAAACAGATCTGTTATTAACTGCCTAAAGTACCTCAAAAATCTTCAGTCGAGTGCGAAATGACCGCCAATAAGGCTAATGACCATCAAGGTACTCTACTTCTGGATCATCCCCCAGATAATGTGCTGTAGTCGATAAGGGATAATCTGTCAGGAGAAGAGGCAATGATGAAATCCTCATCCCTTGGCACAAAGTAATCAAGTAAAGACCAAGATGAAAGTATGACACCATGTCCCTAGTGCTGGATGAGGGGGACTACCTACTCAAAACAAGTAGACATCAGTGAGAATGATGAAGAGACAGACAATAAGGTGACTCAAGACTCTCCTATGTCTCTTCTGTTTTACCCATCCTAAAAGATTCAAATGCTTCAGAAAACAATTAAACTGACCCTCATCCAGACTCACTCTAAAGGTAATTCTGTGGGGAAGACTGAAACAGGCTTCAACAAGACATCATTTTCTGACTCATGGCTGAAAATGCGGACATCAAGCCTACTTGGGAAAGAAAACGGTCTCATGTGAGGCACTTATTTTGCAAGAAAGAAGCATAAAACCTGACATAAAAGAAAGGAAGAACAACAAACAATAAACCAGGACTGAAAGCACACGAATGTAAATGAAAAATCTGCACAGAAAGGGGACTGAAAGCTGCTATCATAAAGCATAAACAACAAGTTAAAAATCTGAAAATGACTAAAAAACAGCAAAGTAAATAAAGCCCAAACCCCTCAAAAGAACAAAATTTTTCTTTCTTTTTTATTCTTTTATTTTGAGGACTAAATCCTCATTGGAAGTAGCATTTTAGCCGTTGCCCATCGACTGGCAGCCCCTCATGTTCACCGTCCAAGTTGGATAGTTGAAAAGTGTTGGGCCCTACCACCATATCAATACGATATGGACCCAACCATAGACTATCAAACTTGCCATGGCCACCTGATTTTTCATTTCTCTTGTCCCAAAGCAGAACTATGTCACCAATCTGGTAGTTCTTTCCTCTTTCCGTGCGGTCAAACACCCTTTTGACTTGAGCTTTGTAATCTGTGAAGTGGGTGTAAGCTACATGCCTATCTTCTTGCAGCTGCACCAACCTGTCAATATGAAACTACAAGGCATCCTAGTTGGTTGCAAATTGACCCAACAACCTGTATATTGGTAACCTCAAATTCATGGGCAAAACTACATCGAGACCGTAAACTTCTTTGAATGGACTATTTCACGTGGCACGTGTCTTGGTAATTCTGTTAGCCGAATGTGCATATTTAAGGCTATTGTCCCAGGCTTGCTTGTTATCACCAATAGTCTTCCTGAGGATTCTGATAAGATTCTTATTGTTGGACTCTGCTAGTCCATTCCCCTGCAGATAATAGTTGGCAGAATGAGCGAACGTAATGTCAAATTTTCAGGTAATCAATGCACCCAATTTCAGATCTGAAAATTACTTCCAAGTGACCTCAAATAGTAAACTAGGGCTGTTATCACTGAATAATTTTACATTGAAATTATGACAGAAAAATCATAGCGGAAGCACAAAGATCAGAGAAAAATCATCCATACACAAGAGACAAAAATTTTGTACTGTAAAATATTTTGATTGAGAAATTCCGAGGACAAAAACAAACCTCCTAGCAAATTACAACTTCAACAAATTTCCGGAAAAACCCTTCCAACTTGCAAACCTGCTGATGTCACCCTGCTGTACGGTTGCTGACATCACCCTGTTGTATGGTCCTGCCTAATCAGCTATACCCTCACACGTGCGGCCTGTCCATACTCACACGTGTGGCATGTCCATACCACAAGTGCGACCTGTTGTTTCCTCACACGTGCTGCCTGTCCATACCACACGTGCAATTGTCCTTCCTCACACGTGCGGCCTCCTCCTTGGCTCGAAAAATTAGAAAACAAAAAGTCTAGAAACTCTAGGCCAGATTTGCCAAAGTGAAGAATTTCCCTTTGCTGAAATTTGCCTCCCAATCTCCTTGGCACAAGTGCTCACTCACTTATGCCAACTCCATAATGTCACAATGAGATGTGATGATGTCTCCTCACATTGCCTCTCCTTTTATAGGAGTCTAATGAGTGAGTTTAGGAACCCCTTCTAAACTCAACATTAAATTATAATTGTTTATTCTTCCATGTGGGTGTGAAGCCCCAACTCCATACAAAAGGGGTTCTCACAAATTAAAAAATGCAATGTGAGTGCCAACAAAGATTCCCACATGCCCAACACCAAGGCTAATGTGGGAATACCTCCCGATGCTACAAAACATCAACACATAATACTGTACTGGGAATAGAAAGCCATCAACTCAATAGATCTGAAGACACTGGCATTATCTGTAGTGATTTTGTTGGGAGCTCCAAAGTGGATAATGATGTTCTCTTCTAAAAATCTGACAATGTTTGCACTGGAAGAACTCTTGAGTGGAACGACCTCCACCCACCTGGTAAAATAGTCTGTGGCCACAAGGATTCAACTATGGCTACCACTAGTAGTCTATGAGAACTATCCTATGAAGTCAAGGCCCCACTGTTGGAAAGGGCCTCTACAATAACCAGATCCAAAGGAAAAGCAGGGAGCTTTTGCTTCCCTTCGAATCTTTGACATGGCTCACATGCTCGCACAAATGCATGTGCGTCTACAAACAATGTAGACTAGTAATAACTGGCGCACATGATCTTGTGTGCAGTGGTGCGAGCAAAAAAATGCCCACCACACACGCATGAATGAAGATCGCTCAAGATCTCTCTGGACTCATCTTGATCAACACATCACAAAATGATCCCATCAGGATTCCTCCTTCCCAACTTACCCTACAAAAAACAATACTTTGCAGCATGAAGCTGTATGGATTGCCTTTGCGTCTTGGTGAGGTCAGTAGGACAGGATAAATTTGTTAAATAAAAAATGATATCTGTATACCAATAACAATGTTGTAATGACACAGACAAAGAATTTACTTGACTCTCAATGGGATTGCCATGAATTGCATCCAGGTTGTTCTCAACCATCATTTTCACTAAGCCTTGCCCTTTTACCAACTTGGTATCTCGAGATCGTACTCCTGGATCTTTGTGATCCACCTCCCCCTAGTTCCATACATTCCTTTTGTATCAGTATCTCCTTAACCATAGGGTGAGGTACATATGTTGCTACTAGAGCATTCTAGAAGCAGTCTCTAAAGTAAGCCAAGCCTTTCACTAGTGCATAAGCTTGCTTTTCCATAAATTAGTATTTCAGTTCTGACTCTTGGAAAGCTCTGCTCATGAACGCAATAGGCTGTTCCATTCCTTCTTGATTTTTCTGCAAAAGCACCGCAACCATAGTGAAATCAAATGCAAAAGAAAACAATTGTAATTCTTTGATATAATATGGACTAATGAGAACATGGGAGTGACACAAATCTCGTTTAATGTCTCCAAATGCCCCTTGGCCTCATCGCTCCACTGTAAGTCGTGTCCCTATTTTAGCATATCAAATATGGGCTTTACTATCTCCGCGAAGTTTGGAATGAGCCTCCTCACGAAGTTGATATGACCAAAAAAGCACTGAATGGCCTTCTTGCTTGGAGGGAGGGGAACACCTTGTATCCCCTTTACTCTCTTTGGATCTATCTTTACACCATCCTCGGAAACAATATGGCCTAGTAATTTGCCTTGGAACACCCCCATGATTGACTTCTTGGGGTTCAATGAAATGCCAAGAGACCTGCACCTGTCAAAAATATTTTTCATGTGATTAATATGCTTATCACGTTTATTTGAAAAAATAATAATATCGTCTTGATAAACTACAATGAACTTGAAAAGATAGTCAGAAAAGGCATAGTCCATGACATGCTTGAATGTGGCTCCAATGTTCATAAGTCCAAAAGGCATACGAATATATGAGTACGTGCCCCATGGGGTAGTAAAGGCAGCTTTATACCTGTCATCTTTCTTAACTGCTACCTGATTATACCCCGAGAATCCATCTAGCATGGACATCATGTCAAAACCTGTGATAGCCTACAACACATGCTCCATACTAGGAAGTGGATAATTATCTTTTAAGGATGCCAAATTCAAATTGCGAAAATCAGTACATACCCTTATTTCCCCAATCTTCTTTCTTACCAGAACCACGTTAGCATCCTAGTTAGAATATATGATTGGTTCAATAATCTTGGCCTCATAGAGCTTCTGCAACTCTTTTTGTATTATGGGAGCTACCTTTGGGTTCATGCACCTCTGCCACTGTCTGAATGGCTTGGCACCCTCCTTTAATGGTATTGCATGGCTTATGACTTTTGGATCGTACATTTTTAATTCGTCATAGGTCCATGCAAATACATCTTGATACTCACTACATCTCGATACCCACTTACCAAAGCTATGTTCCTTTCTCTCTCTTGTTGCATGCAACCTTGCCCAATCTTTATTAGCCTTGGTGTTTCCTTCGATCCAATATCAACTTCTACAACTTTTTGATCTCCACATGGTTTATTAGTTCCAATAAACTTGTCAAATCTATCAAATAAAACTTCCAATGTAACCAAACCTTTTGGATCTTGTTGTTCTGAAGTTGGATCAATGGGACCTCTTCCCCTTCCTGTACCTCATCAATCACATGGTCAGAAAATTCATTTATGCAATTTAGAATTACATATATGCCTATCATCTTCAAACACTTGCCATGAATTGATGTTATTAGGAATAAAGGGTCGAAATGATACCCCAACCATGTACTTGATGTATGGATTAGGCGTGCATGGCTGAAACAATGTCGTTGCAGATGCACCCTTTGGTGGTGCACCTTAGGTTCAACCCTAGGTAGAGCTTCAATTTTATCATTGTGTTGTTGTCATGGTGGGTTTTGCTAGGAGAGATGATTTATTTGCATGTTACAACACTTGTTGGAGCGCACTGCCCCCTATTGGCACACATGTTCGTGTTGATTTAATTAGTTGGTGACTATTGGGAGGTTGGACTATGATTTTATTTGAACATTAACCTTTGTACACAAATGTTGAGGTTGATTTAACCATTCAATGGTTAATTTATTCCATTTTATTACCTTGGAGGTTAATTGTGTTGATATTATGGTAGTAGCTGCCGGAGGTATTAACCTCCATATGTAACCTTTGACTAGAATAGAATATTTCAGAAGCAAGAGAAACCCTAAATAGATGTGTGAGAACCCTAGAAGACTAGTTGGCTCAATAAAATAAATAATATTAAAGTATTACCCTCCAGAAAAAGAAGTCGGCTTAGACAGGTGACGAGAAGGACTATAAATAGGAGGCGCTTGAGCTCATTTGTACACACTCACTCACATTCTCATACAAGACAAGTAGTGCGCAAGTTTGGAGGAGAGCTGCAGCTATTGCAGTGGTTATTTGTTTTGGTTTGTGGCCTTGGGATATCTTTCTGGTGCACTATCCTTGGAGGAAGGTGCGCTCTCTTGGTTATCTGTTGGTTCTAGTGTTGCTTCCGGAATCATTCTCTCTGTCAAAGGTTAAAGTGCTTGGGGGTGGCTGGATGCCTATGGTTGGGTGACAATATTATGATATTGTCTATGGTTAAACAAGCACATCGAAATATTTCTAACAGGTTATGGGCCTACACTACCTTCAAGATAGTCTAATTGCTGGAAGGTAGATCGAGAGTTCTTTGTCAAGCTCGTTGTAGCACCAGTTGCAGCTGCAACTAGGCTTTCTGATTTTGCAACTGTAACAAACCCTAACCTAATTCTTTGAGCACTTTAAGTGAAACGTTTGGCATAATTCTTGGACATTCTAGTGTGCCTTAGCCTAGCGCACCCCTTGGTACCTTCAGCTAGCAAAAACGTTAAGATTAAATTTTTGGGTCAAAGTCAAATTCAAAGGCAGTCATGACTTACTCCATGAAGTTAGAGAACAAGCTAGAAGGAGCTTCAAATTTCAGAGCATGGAAGACAAGGATTGATCTCATCCTTGCCAAGAACAAAGTTCTAGATATCGTGAAGGGAAAGATAGTGGAACCACAATTTGAAGCAGGAAAAGAGAAGGAACCTCACAATGTTGCAAGAATGGAGAAGTTCAAGGACAATGACATCAATGCCATGAGTATCATTGTGGACTCCGTCAAAGATAACTTGATACCCTACATATCCAATCTTGACTCATCCAAGAAGATGTATGATGCCCTAACTAATCTTTTTGCAGTCAGAAATATTCGATAAGTGATGAGTCTGAAGAATGAGCTTTGTGACACAAAGATGACTAAGGATGACATTGTAGCCTCATACTTTGTGAGGATTTCTTAGTTGAGAGATCAACTACAAGCTATTGAAGAAGTTATTACAAAAAATGAACTTGTGAATATAACACTTAATGGTCTTTCTAAATCATGGGATGCATTTGCTGCAAACATGAACACAAGGAAGGAGATTCCTACACTCGAAGAACTTTGGACCTGTTGCACACAAGAAGAGACAAGGATCAACTCAAAGGAAAGATCTCAAAAAGAAGAGGATGCTCAAGCCTATGCAACAAAGTTCAAGAGACATGGAGGTAAGAAAAGATTTGGTTCAAGAAAGAAATCCAATCATAAGAAAGACATGTCAAAAGTACAATGTTTTGGTTGCCATGAATATGGTCATTACAAAAACTAGTGTCCTAAAATAGCAAAGAAGAGAAAGGGAAAACACCATGCATCAACTGCCAATGATGAAGAACCTTCAAAGAAAGCCAAGCATGAAGAAACAAATTTCTTCTACTATTAAGCTCTTACAGGATCTCTTGAAGACAACATGTGGCTGATTGATAGTGGAGCTTCAAGACATATGATAGGTGATTGTGTAAATCTCTCAAGCATGAAGGAAAAGGAAACATCTCATAGAGTGGAACTTGGAGACAATAACTCTTATGTAGTCAAGGGAATTGGAAAAGCTTCTATCAAATTGGAATCAGGTAACAATGTTCATCTTAACAATGTTTTATATGTTCTTGGTTTGAAAAAGAATTTGGTATCTATTTCTTGTTTAGAAGACAAAGGAGATAGAATCAATGTTGAAAAAGTCGGCATCGACAAAAAGTCGGCGAGGGTCCGGAAAAAATCGTTTCGGCAAAAGTCGGCAAAAAATCGGAAAACCACAACAAACATTAAAAAATACAAAATATATTCATTTTTTTCAAAATTTTAAACATATAAAGCAACAACAACATCAGATAAACACATTGGCACATAAATATGGAGAAATAACTGATATATATGTAGTGAATGCCAAATAAAAAATTATACATCAAAGTCTATATTGAATGCTGAAGGGCCTCTCCAATACAAAATGACATCACATATATAATTATAAAATGTATCTCATGATTCATCATCATGAGGGAGTCTGGAGATGTCTGATATACAATGACAAATGAAACAAAACTAGCAACTAGCTATCTAATATCAATGTTGGCCTCTCCCCCTTTTACGAGAAAAGATAATGGGTTGTTTGTCAGGCCTGCCCCTGACAATAGAAGGCCCTGTATCTGATAGTGGATGACTACTGGTGTGTGCATGAGTAGGTGTATCAATAAGTGTAGAAGGTTTGTGCTGATGCTAGCACATCACCCTCCATGATGTCTTCATGCCACTCCTCCTCCTCCTCCTCCTCCCTGTTGCTCCTCCAAGGCCTGTTGTTGTTCGGGTTCCTCCTCTAACCATGCAGGTGCCTCCTCTATGATAGGCATCTCAGACTCCACCCTCCACTTAGACAATACATCAATATTGTCCAAGGAAATGGCATCCACATCCGGTGTTCTATCCATTTGCTTCAACCATAGTCGAAGATTGTAATGGACATACACTAAGTCATTGAGACGTGAGAACTCTAACCTGTAAGAGGGTCATAAAAAATTTAATGAGTTTTAACTTTTGAGGGTCATAATATATTAGACGGTCATAGACTCTTAAATTACAAATTACAATAAATGTAATTGCTCATAAGTAACGTGGTGCGTTTCTTTGAGTGTATTTTTTCAAATACACTCCAATTGCGCTCACATCCCAAAGAGGTACATGTTTGACTCAAGATTCAGATAGCAAATCTCTGTAAATTTGGCACCCTTGCACCATAGTCTATGTTAGAATATAATGGATGTGCTTGTTTTACCATTGACAATATCACTATTGTCACCCAACCATAGGCTGAAGCCACCCTCCGAGCACCTTAACCTTGACAAAGAATCACTCCGGAAACAAACCCTAGGCTAGATAGCCAAACAAGGGTAGCACACCTTTCCCCAAAGATAGCGCACCAAACAAGAGCTGATCAGATAGTCCAAACCATAACCAAGAGATAGTCCAAGCCAAAACGGAATCTACTAGCTGCAGCAGCTGCAAAGGAAGCTCTCCTCCAAACTTGCGCACAAACTGGGCAACTGCAATGCGTACAAGTGCTGCTCTGCAATTCTGAGAATGCCCTGCCAGAATGAAGACTGGCCTCCTGTATTTATACTGATTTTGGCTAACTGCCTAGGCCGACTTCTCATTCTGGGTATGTATTTACTCAGTATATATTATTTCTTCTGGCCGACTTCTTCTCTTGTAGGCTAATAACCTAATATAAATTATCCTCTTGAGCCGACTTGACTTCTAGGGTTATTAGCCAACTCATTAGGGTTTCTTCTTGCTTCTCGGAGTATTCTATTCTCGTCAGGTTTACATGTGGAGATAAATACCTCCCGCAACTACCATAATATCAACACTCCCTCCTAGCTAGGGAGGTATTGCAGGTAATGGTCTTGAGCACAAACATACCATTCACCCGGTAGCATCAACATAGTTGTATAGACTATCTCATGACTAGATCATGAGCACCATCATCACCATCAATGTCATAAGCTGCATCATCTCTCGAAACCATACTCCATCTGAGTAATTAGACATGATGCTGGATAAGTCACTTACTCCACAGAGTGACACAAGAGCCATTCTTCTAATCCGAACATATGTCCTAGAAGAATAATTGTTCTGAACTATTTTTCCGTCTGGGAAATCTCTATCCATTTGATCATCCATCTAGCTGATAATCATTTCCAACACTGCTGATAGTCTTTTAAGGCAATCAGAACAATATCATTCAATAGAACACAACTGTGTCTATCCATAGTAGTACACAACTACAATCCAGTGGTACACTACCACACCAAGTAGCACACATGTACTTGATCAGTGACGTATAGTCACAAACAGTGGAACACATCCACCACAGTAGTATACATCTACTGTCTAGAAACATACAGTCTTCATAACAATCATCTGATATCAACCTGCACAAAAACAATGTTATGATATAAACTGAATCATTTGGGCCATTCTTCCACTCACATCTGTGAGATCTAGAAGAGCATCTGCCCTCAGAAAGTAAAACATCAATGATGAGCTATCTGGACTATTCTTCTCAAGCAAGGAAGAATAACTGTCCTGATTTCTGAACCTGGACCATTCCCCACCCTGGGCCATTCCTCCGACACTAAACAAAGTGTAACCTGGAGAGAATGAGTCTGCCCTAAGGAATGTTTGTCCTTGATTGCTGAACCTGGACCATTCCCCACCCTGGGCCATTCCTCCGGCACTAAACAAAGTGTAACCTGGAGAGAATGAATACGCCCTAAGGAATGACTGTCCGAACCATTTCCAAAGGAAATGACTGTCCTGCACCAACCTCCAAAACGGACCATTCCCCGTGTTAACCACAATGGGAAATCGCTGTCCGGCGAGGCGGGCCAGTCTTCTTGAGTAACCCTCAAGAAGAGAGACTGCCCTAGACCATTCCCCATGTTAACCACAATGGGAAATCACTGTCTATGGTACATCAACAATCCATTGAACCATTTTCATTACGAAAATGACCGTTCGATCTGGACCATTTTCCGAACTAGAAAATGCCCGTCCGTAAAAAATCTCAAATCACTTTCTGAATTGGAAAGGAACTGCTCATCCTGGACCATTTTTCGAACTAAAAAGTGACTGTCCATCAATCAATAACACATCAATTCTCCCTCCCAACTTGGGAGTCATCTCTTCCTTTTTCAATGACGAAGTTGTCTCCACAAGCTCCAACTTGAGTACACAAACTCTTTCATCTTGGACAAAAGCTTTACCAAAATGTCTGCTTATCTGCTCATCTGTGGAGATATGTATTGGAGAACCACTTTATCCTTTCTAGACTTCATCACGGATAATGTAATGCTTGATTTCAAATGTACTTTGGTCTGGAACACTGGTTTTCTCTGAAGGCTTCATGTAGCTTTGATCAATAAAGTATATCATTGTTGGATTCCTCTTGGTTCCTACTAGCTCACAACATCGTGGCAAGGGTCAAACTGGAACATATCCATGTGGCACTTCTTCTGTCATCATGGGATATTTGTCATGGATTGACAATCCATCATCCTGATTTTCTGAGTAATCATTCTGAGAAAATCTTCAGCACGCTTCTGCTGTGCATTGGAGGTTCTCCATCAAGTTATCTGCATACAAGGGTCTCTTTCTCAAAGTCTTGAGGTTGCTCTTATACCCTCTTTGTTCAATTGTTCTGGAGAACAGTCTTTGCATTCATCTGATGTAGAACTCCAACCCATGGATATTGTGGATGATATAATGACTTATGTAGAGGTATGTCTGGTTTACTGGAACAAGTAATCATCATAGTCATCTCCCTCCATCTGGGAGAACCTCTAGTTCTGGATCTTGTACATTGTTCTTCTTCACAACTTTCGGTTCCTCTGCTTGATTGCTTTTAGTAAGTTCATATCATGCTGGTAATCTTGTGATTCTTGATATAATGACTAGTTGTTTTGGCTTCTCTTTCTTTCTTGGGATCTTCATGTTCTTCCTAATGTTTTTCTTGGGTCCATGGAGTTTCTTATAGATTCCATGCCCTAAAGATTCCACTTCTTCCTTTCATTATAGGATCACGGATGTGGATGGACAACCAAGGATACTTTAAGGCTTCTCTTCGAGGAAGACTTCTTCTGAGGTTGAACTGAACACGTACTGCCTTTCATGGCTGCTACCATGGATATATACTTCATCATCTTCAATGGATCATAGGATTAGCTCTCTCCTAATCCTTGCTTCATGTATGAGTGCATGTTTTTCTTTTGGAAATATATAATCGACTCCCTCCGTCTAATAGAGTCCACACTTCCGTCTGCATCCTTATTGTCTTCTGCAAAGCATCATAAGTCTTTCTCCAATTTTCTCTTGATTGCTGACTTCTTTCTGTCTTTGCTTCTTCTAAGTCTCTTCAGGATTGATTCTGATTTCGGCTTATCTTGTAATAGCTTCCACATGATTTGTTTGATGTATTTCATTCTTTCATGTGTATTACCTTGTTTTTATATAATGATAGCAATCCTTATCTTTGTTGTTCTTCCATAGGTATAGTTCTTCTTGGAGCATATTATCTTCTAAGAGATAGATATACAAGATATGTACAGAGACTATGCAAACAAGACATGTACAAGAAGTATTGTTACCTTGTCTTTAGAAGAAGAAGTCTGTCTTATCCTGCTTGGTCTTCTTAGTAGGTTCCTTTTCTTCGACAACTGATGCTTCGTGCGTTCCCTTCCTTTTCTTTAGCTCGGGACAATGATCCTTGTAGTGGCCATACTTTCGACAGTTGAACATTGTATTTCTGAAATATCTTTCTCTTGATTTGGCTTCCTCCTTGAACCAAACTTCCTTTTGTTCTTGAAATTCTTGAATCTTGCTGTGAAGGCTTGATCATCGTACTTCTTTTGGGGTTTCTCTTTTGCACTGATCCTAGATTCTTCTTGAGCACAACAAGTCCAGAGTTCTTCAAATGTAGGATACTCCTTCCTTGTGTTCATGCTTGTGGCAAATGCATCCCATGTCTTGGAAAGACCATTGAGTACTATGTTTACCAATTCCTTCTCTGAAATGATCTCTTCAATGGCTTGAAGTTGATCTCTTAACTGAGAGATTCACAAAGTATGATGTTATGCTGTCATCATCATTCATCTTCATGTCACAGAGCTCATTCTTTAGACTCATGACTTGTCCAATGTTTCTGACTGAGAATAGGTTTGTTAGGGCATCGTACATCTTCTTCGATGAGTCAAGATGAGAGATGTAGGGTATCAAGTGGTCTTTTATAGAGTCCACTATGATACTCATGGCATTGATGTCACCGTCTTTGAACTTCTCTATAACTGTAACGTTCTGTGGTTCCTTCTCTTTTCCTTATTCAAACACTGGTTCCACGATCTTTCCTTTCACGATATCCAACACTTTATTCTTGGCAAGGATGAGGTCAATCCTTGTCTTCCACGCTTTGAAGTTAGAAGCTCCATCTAACTTGTTCTCTGACTTCATAGAGTAAGTCATGGCTGCTTTGACTTGGTCAACCTAGATTTGACCAAAAACTCAAACTAGACGTTTTGGCTTGCTGAGAGTACTAGGAGATGCGCTAGGCTAGGGCGCACTGGTCTATCCGAAAATTAGGTCAATCCCTTCACTTAAGGTGCCTCAACGAGAGGGTTAGGGTTTCTGCAATTGCACCTGCTAGTAACCCTAGCGACAGTGCTTTGGTGACTGCCCCTACTAGAAACCCTAGCAGCAGTTCTTCAACGAGCTTAATATCCTAATGGCTATGCTTCCTTCCAACGGTTAGACTGAATGAAGGAGGTGTGGGCCCATAACTTGTTAGAATATAATGGATGTGCTCGTTTTACCATTGACAATATCACTATTGTCACCCAACCATAGGCCGAAGCCACTCTACGAGCACCTTAACCTTGACAGAGAATCACTCCGGAAACAAACCCTAGGCTAGATGGCCAAACAAGGGTAGCGCACCTTTCCCCAAGGATAGCGCAGCAAACAAGAGCTGATCAGATAGTCCAAACCATAACCAAGAGATAGTCCAAGCCAAAATGGAATCTGCTAGTTGCAGCAGCTGCAAAGGCAACTCTCCTCCAAACCTGCGTGCAAACTGGGCAATTGCAGTGCGCACAAGTGCTTCTTTGCAATTCTGAGAATGCCTTGCCAGAATGAAGATTGGCCTCCTGTATTTATACTGATTCTGGCTAACTGCCTGGGCCGACTTCTCATTCTGGGTATGTATTTACTTAGTATATATTATTTCTTCTGGCCGACTTCTTCTCTTGTAGGCTAATAACCTAATATAAATTGTCCTCTTGAGCCGACTTGACTTCTAGGGTTATTAGCCAACTCATTAGGGTTTCTTCTTGCTTCCCGGAGTATTCTATTCTTGTCATATTTACACGTGGAGGTAGATACCTCCCGCAGCTACCATAATATCAACAGTTTTGCCACCAAACATCTACAACAAATAAGAAAGAAAGATAACATAAATAAAACATAATTGAACTTTAAAATAAATTTTAAAATTTAAAATACATAATTGAAATTTGAATTTTAAAAACATAAAGTTCTAAGTTGAACTATCTTCTAAATTCTAATGACTTACGTGGCAACAAAATGTT
>JASDQU010309693.1:58669-77079 GCA_032191745.1 Picea mariana
TGTGTCTCCTCATGAGGCTAAGAACCCAAATATGGTTATATATGAACTTGGGGATGCTCCTAGCCTGATCAATCACCTCCTTGATGAAGGAGGTTTTCCCCATATCCTCGAGCATCAAATCAATACAATGTGCAACACATGGAGTCCAAAACAATGAACGGTTCCTCTCCATAAGAAACCTACCAGCAACCACATAATTAGCTGCAATATCTGTTATGATTTGCACCACATTATGCATGCCAATCTCTTGGATGAACGCATCCATCAACTCACACAACAATGCTACATCTTTCACATGTGCTGATGCATCTATTGATTTGATAAACATGGTACCTCTAGGACAATGTACCAAGAAATTGAGAAGGGACCTACCCTTCCTATCTGTCCAGCCATCAAACATCATTGTGCATCCAAAGATCTCCCATGACTGCTTGAACTTTGCCAATCTAGAGTTGATGTCCTTCTTTTCTTCTTGAAGAATTGCTCCCCGCAACTCCTCAAAGGTAGGGCTTTTATACCCTGGGCCAACAACAACAATGGCATCACACATCGGTTGCCAAAATATGGATTATTCTTGGTGATGTTGAGAGGTATGTCACTCCAGAAAACCTCCCCACAGCCATGTCTGCTTCTTTCTTCTCCTTTTTCTTCAACACTGACATGATGGAACGCTGTGCTCCAGGGGTGGTTCATGTAACAAAAAAAAGTGAAAACCTCCCGGTACCTGAATCTGTGGAGCCCCTCCCACTACACTGTCCCTCTAGGGTAGATGTCGCTGAACTTCTAACTGAAAGTTCGACCTTTCTTGCCGCTGCGTCATTTTTCTTTTTATCCTTTTGCTTCAAGTGAATCAAATGCAATTCTCATAATCTCCGGGGTTGTGCTACCACAAACTTCAATATCATGTCCGGGGATTTTAGCTAAATGATATTTCAACCTGCAAATCCCTCCTGACATATTCACCCCATAGAGTTTGCAACTCAATTGTTGTCGGTTTGTCCCATCTTCAGGGATCCCATACACCCAAAATGGATCCAAAGGCTTCGACATATTTTTTGATGAAATTGACAGCTTCAAAATTCAACCGTAAGGCACAAATAAACAAGAAAATGATATTAAACCCCACTAGAAAAAAATAACAGCCCACTGGTAAAAAAAAATCAGACCTCTAGATTAGATTATTAGCAATGAAAAATGACAATAAGAGGGTGGAGAAAAAATTAATAGCAAGGCTCAAGCTTCCTGTCCCATAAAAAAAAACATTACATTGTTTTATGGGCATGAAAATCATGGCAAAATGACCAAAAAAAAAACCAAAACGTAGGCAAGCAAAGAGGCAAACAAACTTGCAAAAATCTATGGGAAAAAAACATTAACATGGAGGGATTTAGATACATACCTATGAATGGAAGATTCAACACCAGTTGGCAAATGAAATTGAACCCTTGCTCCACTTAAAAATCCTTGATGGTGATGAAAATGGTTGTTTACTTGCCTCTACAATGATTGAGGAAGACCACAAACCCTTCTCCTTCCTTCTCCAACAGCAAACAAGTGAAATGAGCAAAAGAAAAAGGGAAAACCGTGTTTATCCCCACGACCTGGGCGTGCCCCATGACTTTTATCTTCGACTCGTGATTTTTCAAATGACAAAAAATCACTATTTTTAAGGGCCGATTTTTCGAGAGGCAGAAAAAATCGTGACTTTTTTTGAAAAAGTCACGATTTTTTGACGATTTTTTCAACCATGGTTACCCCTATGGAACTTTGTGGACCTCTTCTTTCAAGTGACACTGTGTTACTGCCCCCCAAGCTAATCGATTCACTATTAGGAGTGCACATGTGTTTGGATCATTGATTAATTAATAAATGACAATAAATGGGCTTGGAAAAAGGTTGCATTGAGGAAGAAGGTGCAACACACCCCCTACAAAGGCACCCATAAATGAGATAATACGAGCCCTTATATGTCATGAAACTCATTGACCTATGAAGTCTAAACCCCTATCCACCTCATCATCCACTACATAACCTTGAAGGTGCACCCTTGGGAGCATCCCCTACTTGAGGGTTTTGGTCTACCCAATAGGACTTTTATGACACCCCTCCCATACCTAAACTTGGTCAATTGTATAGGGTCTTGGAGCATTTGTTTAATTTGAAGAGGTAGTTTTGATGCACATGTTTAGGTGCCTTGCTTATTAGATGTGGTTTACAGTTGTCATGATATCTTTGACTTGAGATCTTTGAAGGGCGTACCCTTTTGTTTTGCAGGACCCTGCTTGGTGGCCAGTTTTGGGAGAACAAGCCTAGCTTGGGCTTCCATGGGGCAAGAAGCCCACAGGTTAGATGCCTAGGGCCCGCACACCGGATCACAATGACATTCCTTTGGAGGCTAACATGGCATCATGGAGTATCTAACTTAGCCCCTACCACCTAAACGTTTTGCTTGAAGGAGGCAAATCGCCACATTTTTGAGGCTTGATGTCAGAGAGGGGCTAGGGTTTGGTGGTGATAGAGTTGCTCATTGACACTTGGGCATGATTTGATCAGAGGAGGCATGAAGGGGGCATAGTGCATGAGGAGAAGGCCTTTGGAGGCCAAACGTTCCATCCCCAACCTCAACTATTTGTCAAATATGCCAAAATGTTGCCCTAAAAGGGAGACATCATCTTGTTTTTAGGGTTTCTAATGTGCAAAAGTGAAATTTAAATGAATTATTTAATATTATTTGTGTAAAGGGGCAAGATTAGGGCTGTTGACCCCTATCTTGTGTTTTACTCTAAAATTAAGTGGACACTATGTTTTACAATTTTTGTATAAATAGAGATCATGTGAATCTCTTTTCATAACATAACTCTCCTTTGTGAGAGAGAGTACTTGGCTGAAATTTTCGCTATTCTTGGGCATTATGGTGTTTCTCTCTTGTGCAAATGTTTTATGGTGCTATCTTTTGGTGAATGGATGAGGAGGAGTGATGCGCACCGCTTGTTCTCTTGATCTTGAATGGTGAATTTGTTTGGTGAAACTAGGGTTCGATGTTTGAAACCCTAGGAGGAGTATGTTGGATACACCTTCCATTGAACTTCATCTAATTTGCTAAAGTTTACAAGTTATTTTGCAAGGGTTGCTAGGAGGAATACGAGTGTGTATACCCTCTTAAATTTACCCTAAGTTTGATTGGCATACCCTAGGAAGTAAAAGGGCTTACACCCCTAGGGTCTTTGTTGATATAACTCTTTATTCTAAGACTCCATTTACCCAATTTTAAAAGGCACTAATCTGAATATTTTGCATTGGAGAAATAAAATAGTGCATTGGGAAATGTGAATTTTTGTCATTTCAATTTTCTGCAATTTGGGTTTTGTTCCTTGTGCCTAGAGCATCTCTTAGCCACTAGGGCGTCCCCTCTAAAGGGGTATTGCTTGCTGCTGTAATAAACTTTCATCTTCAGCCATTAGGGCTGCAGAAACCCTAATCAAACTTTCTCTAATAACTCTCAATTCAACCGCTGAAGTTTGCTAAGATTTTGCCCACATATTATAGTGATCATAGCGCATCTCTTGGTAGATTGTTGGCAAGTTTTAATGGTTGAATCTCTTACTGTAATAGCTTGTTTGTTACAGCCATAATGCTGATTATTATCTCTGCAGAAAATGTTTACTATAGCCTTACCTTTTGTGCTAGTATCTTGCTCCTTTAATCTTGAGTTTCACTAGTGTTTTACTAGTTTACCTCTTGCATCATTTACTTGATTTCTAGCACTTGTTTTAACAGTTTATTGTGCCATTTCGTTGCTGATATATACTGTTACTAACTGTTGCAATTAGGGACAACAAGCTTAACTTGCTTGTCCATCATATACTTGGGCTTGTATCGTTGTTTTCCTTGTGTCTCGGGCAGGTACAATCAACATTTCCAAGGTCTACTACTTCTTGGCAACCTTTGGCTACCAGCAAGACCTTACTGAAGCCCTTCTCCACACATAGAAACTTGATCTATAGGGGCATTCATTCATACATCATACTTTCCATCTCATTCCCCCGTAGGGTCACCGGGATTCCCCCCTTGAGGTAATCACTTCATCTCTAAAGTGATGGGAACACCTATCTTAGGTGACAGTGGGTAGGTGCTCTCTTAGTTGTCGCCATTTTGGTGGTTGGGTCAGGCTTTGCCCAACCTACAACTTGTGCGATAACAAGCATGACTGATCATGTTTCGGTGCGGGAGATTACACTGTGACCATCTCTACCACCTCTGATTGTGCTTTCTCACTGCATGAGGGATCACAACATACCTAGGAACAACATGACCCTTTTAAAAATACCAAATGGGGCATATGTAGCATTGTGGCAGATACAGGGGAAGTCAATAGGATTATGATAGCATACAATTAATTCTCAATGCAGGTGAATTATGAGAAGATATGCTAAATACTAGCGAATTTTGACGAAGTACACTGGCAATTTTTTTTCGAATTGAAAAATTTTCGGTCAATTTTTATTTTCTATTTATTTTTATATCGTGTCAAATTCGAATCCAAATCCGAATTCGACTTCGAATCTGAATTCGAATTCAAAGTTGGTAACTATGCTCTTGACTATGATGGCATGGGACTTTCTGTAACCGTCACTTAGTTGTGTGCAGCGATTGACCATCTGCAGATTTTCTTCTCAAGTAACATTCTTTTTATAGCTTTATTTGCTTTAAGCCAGTAATATAATTTGTCTCTTCAGAAAGATTCCAGTTACATTCAGAGGTTTTGATGATTTTTTCAGACAGTTGACAAAAAATCCCCAATGGAGCTGATTAATGAAGTTCCTCCAATTAAGGTGGAAGGGCGGATTGTGGCATGTGAAGGAGGTAAAACATCCTGTTTCCTGTAATACAATTTTGTGAAAGACCCAGATTGCCTATTTGCATATTCATGTGGGGACACACTTACAATGAAAAATATTTCTGTTATCCCTAAACGATTTTCTCTTTAAATGCAGATAGAAATCCTGCACTTGGCCATCCCATTGAGTTCAT
Source organism: Picea mariana (assembly GCA_032191745.1). Taxonomy (NCBI): domain Eukaryota; kingdom Viridiplantae; phylum Streptophyta; class Pinopsida; order Pinales; family Pinaceae; genus Picea; species Picea mariana. Next base: position 63,701 of record JASDQU010309693.1, read on the forward strand.
CTGTCTGGACTTGCCCCAGCCAAATGTATGCAAATATTGTGGCCTTCGGTATGTCCAGAGTGACCATCATTGAGGAAAGCAACGTTTCTTATGCAGCATATAAAAGTGTTTCAATATGATTCTGTACCTTTGTTCTTGTTACTATTTTCTGGATTGCAAGGACATTCCTAATGTAAATTGTTGAAGCCATTATTTTGGGAAAATTCTGAACTATTATAGTTATGCTTATGTTTGTTTTTAACATCATTTGAGACCTACTTGGTCTACAGGTTCTCTTGGAATCGATGAATAAAATTTAATCAAATATTTGATCGAAGATGTTTAGTTTTAATGTCTCCTTTTTTTGGTTGAGCCTCTTACAAAATTTTCTAATTTGGTTCCCAATAAAATATCTTGGAGGGAATTATAATCACAAATACGTTTATATTTGATTTTAATGGGCTCAAAGGCCAAACAAAGTAAGAGGAAGGAATGGGTTATTCATATTCTATGGCTTGTGTAGTACATATTGTACAGGTTCTTTCTTCATAGGGGTTTTGGGTTGTGTTTACTGTCCTATTTTGCTGTGTAGATTATGCAAGTTTGTTTTAACTTTGTAATTCTATATTTTTTTCCAGGGTATTACTTTTGCAACATAGTTCTGGTCTTCTAGGTTAGGTTTGATTGCCTCTTAGTAGTAATTAGGTTTTTTCATTCCTTTTATGTTGTGGTGGGCCCAAGTCTATGTTTTTTTAATTTATATTAGTCTTGATTTTACCGATGTCATTAATTTGAAGATCTTTGTTTATTCCACCTAAATCTACCTTCACAAAATCCCTGCACCAATTTTGCTTTAGTTTGGTGCAGTGGTTGTTGCTTCTAATGTTCTAAGTAGCATCCTTCTCTCTTTCATAGTTTTAAATGTCAAATTTCATTAAAAAAGGATTATGTAAGGTTGTGTGTTTTACAAAGAGGTTTTGAAGATCTCTTTTGCCAAGAAGTTTTGGGTGGGGCTATTCTGCCAAAGTTGTCCAAGAATTGTGTCTGCCCCCAATTGCTTGGAAGTGACTTGCTTGCACAGTAGAGATGACCAATGAGAGGCAAACTGTTTTTTGTTTTACAAAGAGATTTTAAAGATCTCTTTTGCCAAGCAGTTATGGGTGGGGCTATTCTGTCAAAGTTGTCCGAGAATTGTACCTGCCCCCAATTGCTTGGAAGTGGCTTGCTTGCACAGCAGAGATGACCCATGAGGGGCAAACTATGTCTTTGGGGATTTTGAACCTTGGTGGGAGGATACCATAACTCTCTCTTAACCATTGAACCAAGGCCTTGCTAATGTTGTTATGTTCTTGTGGCATTCATTAATATTGTGAAAGTTTGTATGTGACGAGACTTCTTTGGTAGTCCTTACATGGAAATTTTACCTATCGGTTTAAGTGCACTTTATATAGAAATGATTTACTTCTATCAGCATGCATGTTGATATGGAAGTAATTGTGATAAAAACATATTTTTATTAGAATGAAAATTCTTAACTCTTGTTTCTCATTTTTGAATAAAAGTACCTTTTAATCCAGAGTTTTACGGTAGAACTAAAGTTGTCCTCTTGCTTTTTTGTAAGGATCTAATTTATCTTTACTTTTATTTGTTTTGTATTTTTAGAAAGCAGCTTTCTTTATTAGAGAGTAGATTCCTTCAATCAACTGATACATTCTTTTTTGTTTAAAATGCCAACATGCTCCACTTACAAGAAGAAATGCATTTACCTTTTAAAAAACATATTCACAAAATGCATTTACTTTTAAAAAAGCATTAACTTATCATTCACAAAGCCTATCTTGACCTTGAGATGTGGTTCAACTATATGCCAAGATCTTTTTGCTTAACCACTATGGTGTTGTGTGAAATAATATTTTTGTAAAGTGTTTCTAAATAAATTCACTCTAAGTTATTCCTATTCTTTTCATTCTCTTTAATCTTTGAAACGTTTCAAAATCAACTTCCTAAAATGAAGCCACTAATTATTTAATATATTTCTGTAAAACCTTTTCCCGACAACACAAAACTAAATATGAATATTCTTTACCTTGGGGAAAAATCATAACTCTATTCATTACCAAAAATAAAATTAACATTTTGTATCATAGGCATTGAGTTTGCTTCCCAAATACATCATCAAAGTCTAATAGATCAAACGGGAAGTGTGGGCTTCAACAACACATGAGACTGTACAAAGGAGCAAAACAGATCTAAATTTTCTATGAAAACATATTATGATTGAAAGCTACAGGGATAAGGATAAGGAATGCAGATTATACAGTTAGCTTCCTTGGAGGGAGGCCTTCTTCCCATCCATCTTAGATGATGACCATAGCTAGAGTTCTAGTTTTGCTACAAGCTTGTTTTGAAAGCCTATCTGTAAGTTGGTTGTGTTCCTTGTAGACATGGTGGAGATGAAAAACTTGAAATCTCTCATTTAGATCATAGGGATGTTGAATGACCCTATGCAATTCCATATTCCTCTACTCCATTGCTTTATTCATCCATAATATAGTGAGCTTGGAGTCCCCATAGATATTCCTATCGCTTACACCAACATCCAAAGCAATTGTCATAAAAGTTGATAAGGCCTTTAGTTCAATTGAATTGTTGGAATGACTCACTAAGCCCCATGGAGAAATCCAGTGGGACTTGGATAGGCAGAGGACTCCTCTAATTTCACTTTTACCAGGATTGAGTTGTTTTGCTGCATTAAGAAGCCATAAGACTTTGATTTCTTAAACGTTGGCTCTCCTGTCACCCTTGCTTTGTTTTGTTGTGGATTCTGTCCATAGGCTTTGTATGCACTTTGAATCTTGTAGAAAATACATTATAGAGCGAGTACCTTTTCCTGGAAATGAATAGTGTTCCCTTCCAAGTAGATAGCACATAGAACAAAAAACTAGAAGAGTGATGCTTCGATCTCATGTTGTCATTCTCTAGTCACTCTCTAGTCATTGTTTGAGATTGAATCTCCTTCCCATTTGCCTTTATCTCCAGGTATAATTCTAAACAATGTGCCAAGTTTCTTTTGTAAACTTGTATGTTAAAAATCACATGATGTGAATTTTTAGATTGCTTTTTGCATATGATATGGATACTTGGACCTTGCCATGATATTTCTGTAGATTGTCCAGTCTGAGGACTTTGTTGTGGAGGATGAGTCATAGAAAAACTCTGATCTTCAAGGGTGCTTTGGATATCCAAATGTGGCTCCAAATCCACTTGCCCTCTTGATTTTCATGAGAGACTACAACCTAAACTTACCTTGTATAAGCCTAATGTTTTGGTTTTTTCTCATGCCAACATGTTTTGTGTCCTTGTCTTATAGAAGCCATAATCAAGGAAGATCTAAACTTAGTCCATGCCTATGTGCATCCATTTCTTAGTCCCAACATTTTTACACTTTTCCACCCTATTGCCCCCCATCTTGTAGCTTTCCAATCATATATATTTTCCAAGATATGAATGTTTAATGAATGACAATGATTGATAAAGCCCTGTGAGAGTATCTACACCCCTTCACCTCCAACCTAGGGGTTCTTCCCTATTCTTACGTGCTAACCATTGGATATGATCTAAAGCCTAATGCTCTCCTATCATTGGAAATACTCTTAGCATTGTCTTCTAGCGGATTGATTCACATGATGCATGTCGGGTTGAAGCTTTGATCCAATGTTCTATAGTTAGAGGCTTAATGTATTTTCTCCTCATCACTAACGACAACAATGCTTTATGGACAATATCCTTCACATGCCTTCTGTAGCAAATGTTTTTGCAAAATGATTGAGTTCTTTGAGTCCCCAACCACCTTGCATTTTGGGCTTGGATAATTTTTGCCATTTCACGTAGGGGATATAATCCTTCCTTCCAACACGCATAGGTATTATAAACTTATTATTCTGATTTTATTAAGAATAGTTTCAGGTATGGTAACTAAAGCTAAGTTGATATACAAGGATTGTTTCAAATAAAAATTTTGACCAAGGTGAGGCTACCTCCAATAGATATTTTTTTCTTCAAAAAATCTTGTAACCTTTTCCATTATTCAAAATAAAAAAGTTACATTTTGGAGAACACCAAAAGAATGGCTTAGAGTCCATGGAAGGATCATTATGAGTAACTTCAACAACACTAATTATACAGAATTATAAGCAATATGATCACAACACTAATAGGGAAAAACCAAAACATATGTGATTGTCATTGAGCATTACAAATCACAAACCATGCTTCCTTTGTCCCATCCTTCAAATAATCTTGAGGAGATGTCCCATTCTCTGACATGCTTGTTTTGACAGTTTGTTTGCTAAAGAGTTATACTCCTTGTATACATGGTGGAGATGAATCCTCTGGAATCTATCTTTGAGATCCCCAATGTGTTGCAAGTCCCCATGTTGTTGGATATTTCTCTAGGTCATTGATCCATGAAATAGTGAGTTTCTAACTCTGACATCCAGTGCTATTGCGATAGGTAATATTAGAGCGAATACACCAATCAAATTATTTGTTTGTTGCCCAATCCATATTCAAATGTGATCTAATGTGTCTCGAAAAAATATAACACTCCTTTGACTTCAATCTGTGCTTGGTCTTGGCATGTTTCTCCTTCAAAAAAACTATATGGTTTGGACTCCTGGATTTCCACCTCTCATACCACCCTTGATTTCATTTGCATTGTATTATGTCCAAATGCCTTGTAGGTTCCTCGAGCTTTAAAAAATATGACTTCTAGAAGGAATGTTGTCGATTGCGGAAACTGCACTTACACAACCAACATTTTGCATTGCTTCGTGAGGCTTATTAGAGGGAGGTGGGAATGATCACCCGGATCTTTATAGCCATAGTCATCTCCTTTAATGACCTTTTTTTTCTTGATGTAATCCAACAAAGGTCAAGAGGAACAAAGGTGGTCTCTAAGTCAAGTGCACTTTGCACGTCTTAGTCTTTGTTAATGATTTTAAGTTATATTTTTTGCAATGTTTGTTTTTGTATTTATGGTTTAAGTGCTACAACATAACGAAAATAAATGAAAGCTGAAAAGCTAACTTGAAAGAAGATAACCAAACTGAAATAACAAGACCACGAAAATAATGTATAAAACAACTAAAGAAAGTTGTAGAAAATAGAAAAATGTATCTCAAGACAAAAAATGTACTATCAAAATCATCTTTAAAAGAACCATTAGGATTCAAGATGATGATGTCAACCACAAAGGTAAATATTTTTGTAGGGAAAGGAAGAAAATTGTTTTTATTAATTATATTTTTGACTTATTTCCTTATAGATTTACTCAAATTTTAAGTGTAAGCACTCGTGCAAAGTGGATACTTGTTTGATGCAGAATTTAATTTTGCATCCAAGTTCCTACAATTGAAATTTGAGTAAACGTATAAGGAGATAAGTCGAAAATATGATTAAAAAAATAGTTTTCTTTCTTTCCGTTTCAAAATTCATATTGTGAACTATACTAGTTTTCACATTTTAAGTGATTGCAACAAATTTAGGAGATCAACATCTTTGACATGATTAGATTAAGGTATAACAAAGAAATATGTCTGGTGTGATTTAGTGGAGGCTTGTGAAGACTAGTATATGGACAATTGTCATTTCTTGAAAGACAACTACTTCCGTCTTCTCTTTGATAACCCTACTCCTTCATATGAAGAGAACATCATTGAGGGAAGCCACGAGTTGATTATGACTACCAATTTTTGGTTTGCATATTTTCCAGTGGTAGTGTTCCTTAAGGTCCACAACTAACTTCTTACAATTATGTGAATGATCTTTTGGACATGAATGGTTCTATTTATGTGGATCCACATGGTTGTGGTGGGCATTTGGAGCACAATACTCAACTATTTGTTGAGCTCAAGTGTCATCAATGCGGAGTCTGCATAAGCGTTCAGACATGGGACCCAATATTTTGTATGAGCTTCTTGGACTACTTCAACGATTGAGGCTAGTACTTGTACATAGGACCTTGGTTAATGGATGAGCCTCTTGGACTGTTTCAACATTGCATCCAACACTTGTACATGGGACCTTGGTTTCTTGGTTTACTTCAGTGTCATGGTTAGCACTCGTATGTGGGACTGTGGTTTATGGTAGTGCATCATCATTGTAAGTGTTAAAGGAAACATTTCTCGAAGGTGGATGAAATGGTGTGATCCTCCATAAGGGTGTAATGGAAGTCAAATAACCTATTAGAGTTAATAATAGTGTAGGTATGGTGTCCATTTAATATAAAGTGGACTGATTCCACTATGTTTGTTATTATTAAATAAGGTCCACTAGGTAGTTAGCCTTGAATAAATGTAATGTGGCCTCATGAAAGAAGGTCCACTGGGTGGTTAGAATTTGGTTATGATTAGGGTTTTCTAGCTAGCTATAAATAAGGGTGGAGTCCTCCTTATGAATAATGTATTGGAATATATTGTATTGAAGGTTAGCTCATCAGGAGGTTTCCCCCTCGAAGTGGCAATTGAATAGGAGTTGATCCTTTCATAAGGGGATCACTAAAAGGTGTTGCCCTACATTAAGGGTATTTTGATATATGAAGTAAAGGGGCATTTATATATTCTTTGAATAACTTGTTTGTGATTCAATTTTAAGGTCCAAGGATCATAACATCCTATCCACCTTTGGAGAGGCTACTGTGCATAGGGTCGACCCTATGTTGAGATGGGTTTTCATTAAGCCTCACACTTCTTTTTTCTAGCTATGACTGGCCATCTTTTTGAGCTATTTACCCAGACACCAACTCTTACCTGTATTTCAACTATCTATATTCTATATTTTGGCAATGAATCCTCTTTGTGAAGGATTGGGTATTGAAAATCACACTCTCATATTGTACTTGGGATCCCTTATGAGCTCTGCTCTATGAGGTGCATATGTGTACGGTATGACACTCCCACACCCTTGTTGTATTTGAATTCTCTCAGTTTTTTTCAAGCTCTTAGATTGTATTCAAGCTTCCTTCTAAGTTGTTCTCTCTCAAGAGTTTCTGTGTTGGGTATTCATACACCCACACCCATCTTGTATTTGAGCTTTCTTAGTTGTGTTTGATCTCCCTTAAATGTATGGAGTTGGGTTTTCCTACTCTATTTTTGGCTATGATAGAACTTATTAGAGTTGGGTACTTCCATCTCTTCTCTCTAACATGATGTTCATTTCGACAAATAGATCGTGGTACTATTCTTCCAATAGATGTGCAATATGGTTGGGATTTTCTTTCCATCTCTCCTCCATTGGATGATCAAGTTAGTGACAATGTTTCCAAGTAGATGAACAATTCAATATAAAAATTCATTCAATAGACAAGCAATTCAATGATCTATTTCCTTCACAAGATGAGTGACTTAGAGTTGATTCCTATACACGATGTTTCTCCAACGCTTTTTTTAGGATGGGAAGTTCAATATCGTATTTTCCCAGATGATGAGTAGTTTGGTGACAACATTCTTCCAACAAATTATTGGGTCCACTTTTATATTGAGTTGCGTCATCACAATCCCACTCTCCCTTACTTTAGTTATGATTGACTCTTCATTGAATTGGGTATTCCCACTCACTTTTATACACTCCTTCATGTAATTATGCCTCTTTACAACACTTCCTTATTAGATGGATATATCAAGATCATATTATAGATGATGAGGAGTTCAATGGTGGCATTTCTTCAGGAGTTGAGAAGTTCTATGTTGATGATAGATCGATATTCATAAATCCTTCCACTTTTATATTAAATTGTATCATCATGATTCCACTCTCTCTTAGTTCAACTATGGTTGAATCTTCATTGAATTGGGTATGCCCACTACTCTTACATCTACTCTCTCTTGTGTTTATGTCTCTTTACATCACTTCCCTATCATATGGATAGATCGAAGATCATATTCCCCCAAATGATGAGTATTTTAGTGGTGGTGTTTCTTTAGGATTTGGATAGTTCTATGATGGTTCATATTCATAAACCATTCCACATTTGTATTTAGTTGTGTCCTCCTAAACTCCTCTCCCTTCTTCTAGCTATGACTAACTCTACATTGAGTTGGGTATGCCCACTCACTTTTCTCTCTTGTTATACCTCTTTTTAACATTTCCTTATTAGATGGATAGATTAGTATCACATGTCTCCCCATGTTGAGCAACACTATCATAGTATTTCCTCAAGAGTTGAGTAGTTCTATCATGATGATTGGATCTTCATATATCCATCCACACTTGTATTTCACCCATACAAGTAGAGCACTTTGAGGTAACATGGTAATAACATACTAAAATTGAGGTTCTATGGACCATATAAAGTGTGGGAAAAGGTTGGGGAACTTGATATTCTTTATACATTCCCCCTAAGAGGTGAATCCATGATATTTTTCATTTCTCTTCTTTAATGCATAAGGTCAACAATTAAGTGGTCACCTAGAAAAAAATTCCACTTATTAATGAGGAAGACAAATTCAATTTCGAGGCTACAGGTATTTTGGAGGAAAGGGTGAGAAATATTAGGAGAAGACAAATTTTTGAGTATAATATCAATAGTAGGATATTTCCAGAAGAGGAAGAAACATAAGAGGAATACGGTTTTCAAGAGAAGCACCCAAGTTTGCAAATGTTGTAATTCACTAATATCTTAAGTTGCTGTTGACTAAAGAAAAAAAAAACCTCTCTCTTTATGCTTTAGATATAATTATGTTAGTTCATTTGGATGGAGTAGTACTTTTTGAAATATGTGGTTTAAGGTTTAGATTTTGCTCTCTATTCCTATAGTGATCTAAGTTATAAAGTGCACTCTCTTTTCTTCATACACATTTTTCAAAAATCACTTTGGAGGCCAAAAGAGTTGTTTAACTTCCACAATTAATCAGTATGAAGTATGATGTCGTACATACATGGACCCAAAGGCACATTTCTAATTTTTAAAAGCTATTGTACTGTATACTTTGGACTTTTCATGGGGAACCAATGTCTCTTTTCAGTTTTTTTAGTAGTTTTTTTTAGTGTTTGGCCCTTGTTGCTTGAGTTTTCAGATTTGAGGGAAAACAATTTCTAATAGAGAGTGCATGTTGTGCACCTAACCATAACATATTTATTATGTATTATAATTTATGTATATGACAATATTTTTATAATTTCATGATTTACTTATAATTTTCTATTTTTAAAAAGACATTTATTTATTTATTTATGTATTAAGGGCATAATGACTCTTAATAGTAATTTAAGTTTTTTATCCACACTATTGTTTTAAATAGGAGTTTTATGAGCCTCTCTTATGAACTTTGGTTCATTCATATGTCTCATCTATAGTTTGGTGTTCTTTTTCTATTTTCTTTTTTGTAGTGTTGGTTCTATTTTGGTTACATGATTGTTGTGAATTCTACTAGTTTCACATTCTAAGTGATTTTTTTTGTCCAAAGTTTCATGGTGAGTTGTTCAAATAATTTGTAAGCATCACAATGAGGGTACTACTACTAGGTAAAGTAATCAATGTTGTGTACACACACAAGGTATGTTGTATAGGGGTTGATACTATCATCTTCCATCATTATGGACATTTACTATTCTTCTTGAAGTTCTTATTCAATCTCATTCGAAGCATTATGAAACTTTGTCTAGGTGAACTAAGTCATGTTTATGTCATCATAATTTTCCTTCATAAGAGTCACCATATTTTCCTTAAGGTAGATGATTTTAACTTCCAAACATAGAATCTTTGTAGCTACAAGGATATTAATAGAAATAGAGCTAATCAAAGCTTCTAACTCTATGAAATGAGCAATTTCTTATCCAAGCTAATCTCAACTTTCTCAAGGCATGTTGCAATGGAATTGTCCTAGTTTCTATAGTCATCAACTAATTAGGCACACAATCTAATCAAATCTTGTTCCTACTAACAAATATGCTCAAATTAACAAACAATGATGTAGTGCGCAAGGGTCTACAGATCAAAGTCATGCAATGGAACAAACACAACACTAACAAATATACAAATGCATTAAATATGAACATACATCTCACACATGGTCTATTAGCAAATAAAAAATCATAGGAAAATTTAAAGCAAAAGCTTTCAACAACAATAATTGCATCTTTATTGAATCAATGACCATTGCTTTTCAAACTCTTTACATTCACAGAGCCACTCATAAGTCTTTGTATCACACAACCAAAAACAATAGAAACCCAAACCATGGAGAGCCAAAAGACACTTTGCTCAATTACAAATCTCATATTTATGTTCGAGGCCACACCTATTTGGTCACAAGGAATTTTCACATCATTGGATAACTCAAACATTTTGAAAATTAATAAATGAGTTACAATTGACTCTTTAGCTTCCAAATATAACACAAGTGTCGGAGTTCAATATTCAAATTCAAATTGGAAAAATAGGCACATGGAAGAAATTCTGGGTTTTTCCATTGCACTTGTAATTGAATTATTCAGTCCCCTTAAATTGTTTTTAATGAAAATTGGAGGATATATAAAGGAATATGTAATATGCATCCTATAAAAATTTTGGATTCTGATTACAAGTATTCGCTACATGCAAGTCAAATACTGAGCCCCTATTTTTGGAAAATTCTGTGCATGGCTTGTAAACTAGGCATGGTTTGGTTGTCACGTTTAAACTCAATAAAGTTTTTTGAAAATTTGTAAGAAGATAGAGTAATATGTCCTATACAACATATCCAAATTTTATATCTTAAATCCAAAGTATGAGAGCACACTAATCGAGATACTAGGTCTATATCAACGCAAAAATAAAATCTGGAAATTATTGTGTGTTGTTTAAAAACATTGTGTATTATTAAAGCTCAATAATTTCTTTTGAAATTTGGTGTGAATGTAGAATGATGTATCATCTATAAAATATTAGAAATTTATATCTTGAATCCAATTTATGTGAGAGAGAGATGATTAAAAATTTGAACATTTGTTTGCACGCTGAAAATTTAAAAGCTTGAAAGAAAACACAAAATAAAATTGATTTTTTTTAGGTGATGCAAGATTGCCAAAACCATAGGGATGCTCCCGCATCAAAATTTCCTGGTTGGAAAGTGTGTGAATCTTGTTCACGAGTTTGTTGATAAATCAATAACTATTGGAAATGTAACATCCCCACTATAATTCCCAGTTTAATTAATGCTTAATATGGATATAATGTGTGGCTACGACCAAATGATGTATATTCGAACTGTATTTCTAAATTGTAATAAATAAAATGTGATGCTATATGCTAGGGGACATAGACAACGATGGGGGTTCATTAATCCACAAGAGAGGGGATGGTCTAAGAGAATTTCTAAGAGGGGTCCAAGGGGGAAATTACCCATATTTATTAATTCAACCCACTTCCTAAAATTACTATTGGTATATGAACCTTCTAAATTTTTGATTGAGTGTCCCCAAAACCAATCATTGAATGCATGTAAGAGAGTGGTGTGAGAAGTTACACCCCATAGTTATTGGGAGCACGAGGGACGAGTACAATGAGTTTTGGGAAGAGAGTAAGTAAAGCAAGTAAGACAAATAAAGGAAATTCGTATGGGAAGTTACATGAGTTTTAGATACTCATGTTTTGCATGGAAAACAAGCAAGGAAAAAGGAGGAAGAGCTTTGGAGCTAGACCAACCATGGATGGAAAATTATGGAGTGTATTTGAAGCAGAAGAACAAAGAGTTAGCTTGTTAGGCCTAAAGAGTGAACTCTTGTGTGAGTTGCACTATAACGACAAGTGATTGTTGTTGTTTTTCCTTGTAGATTTCCTAGCAGTGAGCTCCCTTGAGTTTTCCAGTAGTGAGATTCCTGGTTACCTATGCCAGAGAGACCCTGATAAATGAATGGGATGCTCGATGGATTGACAGTAGTGAAGGGGTACATTCCTTGGATTGGGAAGGTCGAGAGGAAGAGAGCTGGTGGAAAATTGAGATATTTGTAGGAGAATACCAGTGGGTTGTGGGATTTTATGAGTTGTGAGTAGACTATGAGAGACCACCCTCTTTTTTGGATTGCTATCCCCAACTCAGGGGTAACTTGCTATTGATATTTGGAACAAAAAGTCTATGGTTCGATGTGTTGATATTATGGTAGCTGCGGGAGGTATTAACCTTCATATGTAACCTTTGATTAGAATAGAATATTTCGAAAGCAAGAGAAACCCTAAACGGATGTGTGAGAACCCTAGAAGACTAGTCGACTCAATAAAATAAATAATATTAAAGTATTACCCTCCAAAAAGAGAAGTCAGCCTAGACATGTGACAAGAAGGACTATAAATAAGAGGCTCTTGAGCTCATTTTGTACACACCTCACTCACTCTCTCAGTGAAGTATAACACAAGTTTGGAGATGCATTTGCAAGAAAGGAAGGTGCATTTTCTGGGGTGATTCTTGGTCTCTCTCTCTAGTTCTATCTAGCCTAAGATATGCACCCTACCTTCTAGTATCTCTTGGTGGTATTCTTGGTGACATCTTGGAGTATATTGGTGGATTTATTGAAGGTGAAAATTTTGGGAAGGAGTGAAATTGCAACTGCTGCAGTTGATTATTGTTCGTGTTCTGTAGTTGTGGAGACTCTCTCTCTTGTGCACTACCCTTGAAGGAGGCACACTCTCCTTTTCTTGTGTTGTTGCTACATTTGGATGGTGTTTTCTGGTTCCATCTCGTGCTACTGCTACAACTAGGGTTTATCTATTGGTTCTAGTGTGGCTTTCCAGGATCATTCTATCTAGCAAAGGTTAAGGTGCTCAGGGGTGGCTGCATGCGGATGGTTGGGTGACAATAGTGATATTGTCTATGGTAAAACGAGCACATAAAAATATTTTAATAGGTTATGGGCCCACACTACCTTTAAAATAGTCTGATTGCTGGAAGGTAGATCGTGTTATCACTCTGTAAATTTCCTAGAGGTTGAAAAGAGGAAATACACAAAGGTAACCTTAACCAACCACTTTTAAAGCTGGGATATAGCCCTTCCAGCTTCAGAGAGGGATCTCTCTATATGATTTAGCTTTGTTTGGATTAAGATATTAGGCTAGTTAGAGGCACGGGTTTTTTTGTAAAAGGGTTTATAAAGTTGGTTGAAACAAATCACACATCCATTGGGCTATGGGGTTTGTACTTAATAAAATCTGAGATACAACCACAAACGCCAAAGAAATCTTTCACAAGGCGATATAACAAGCTCACTGGATCTTAATAATTTAAATGATGGACGGAAGAAAGATTAGGAAAACAACTACAATCAACAAGCACTTAAGAATCTCTTGACTGCAATATGTTTAGAAGATGAACAGAAAAATCTATAGAATCAAAGGCAGGGTATCAGTGATAAATCCCACACTTAACGTT
>JASDQU010309694.1:6430-18410 GCA_032191745.1 Picea mariana
TACCATATCATGCATCAACCATGTACCAAAACCTGTACCATATCAACCATGTACCAAGATGTACCATAAACCATGTGCCATGAGATGTGCCTCATCCATATACCATGTCACTCATGACATGTATTAATCATTCCATACACCATGCACTCTAACATCAATGATGTGTCACAACCATGTGCCTCAAGTAAGTACTGAAATATTTGCCTCAACCAAGTACCAAAATATGTGTCTCACACATATGCCATAACATCCAAGACGTGTCTTAACATGTATCATACCATCATCAAGATATATGTTTCAACCATGAGAAAAAACATCAATTATATGAATCCAATCACATACCTCAAACATATGCAACCTCATAAATGATATGCCTCAACTAATATGTCAATACATGCTTCAATCCATGTATCCAAGTGTACCAAAAAATGTGCCAAATATATATTCCAATATATCCAAGGTATGTTCCAAAAATATTCTTCAAACCACATATCAAAATGTGCCTCAAACCATGCACCAAATATGTCCCTCAAGCATGTGCCAATTCCTCACAATATACCAAAGACATGCCTCAAGCATGCATCATAACATCACCAATGTATAACCTTAAAAACATGCATATAGACATACCTTTAACCATGTAACATACATGACTTCCTCATCATACTGTGCTTAGACTTTAGCAACCTGGAACAAGCATATTCTTCAAATATACCTCAGCCTCACTAGTCAGACACCAATCATCTAGTAGGGCCTCACAGGATGGGTGTCATACAACCCATGAGGGTGCCTCACGGGACACTTGTATCCTGACCCCAATCCTCACGGGACACTTGTATCCTAATCCATGGGTGTCAGCTAAATTAGGGTTTTTCATAAACCCTTCACTCTCCTCTGAAATTCTGAGACCTTGACCTTCACACTCCTTCTCTACCTGATATTTTTCGCATTAGATTAACCAATAAATCACTTTCTCCCTTGATATATATTCAATAAACTTGTACAAATGAGAGGCTTCTTGAACTGTATTTATAATTTTCCAAGTGAATTACTTCCTTAACTTCAGGGCTGACCTATACTTTCTTGTTATAACTATTTTACCCTTTAATTAATGACTTGTAACTTCTTGTTGTAACCGTTTAGGGGATTCTTACCCATTCCTCAGGGATTTCAACTTCATGAATACATAACTCCTCAAACATGAGGATCTACATGACGTACCGCCTACCATCAGAAATAACATGATGAGGACTATCCATCTATGAGTGTGTTACATGCATTTCATTTTTCCTTCATCATCATTTTCCTAAAAAAACTTCGAGTTCAATGAACACAACTCTAGGGATTCTCAATCACTTACCCATCTTTCCAAGGATTTTTGTAGACTTATTTAAAGTGTCTGCCCATGAGAGCCATGCTTAAAGCTACGTCATAAGTGGACCAATTTGTAAACTTCTCCAAATACACCCATCACTTCTAGGTTCTTCCAAACTTGCTTCAGGAATTATTATAGGGTTGACATCAATGACAACCAACTATCCAACACTTGTACTTATTTCGTCATCAACACTTATTTACCAATATACATATGTGTAGGAAACCATATTTAAATTATTTATGTTCATATCCCATATCAAAAAATATTTTGTTCCTTTAAGATATTTGAAGATCCTTTTCACTTCTAGAACATGTGTTTCCTTTGGTGTCGTTTGAAATCTTGCGACATGTCCAATTGCTTGCATTACAACTGGTCTTGAATTTGTCACTTAGACTAGACTACCAATCATGAATTTGTAGAGTCTCTTATCCAGTTCTTTAGATTCATCATATTTTCTCAACTTGCAACCAGTAACCATAGGAGTACTCACAGGTTAACATTCTTCAATTTCGAACTTATTTAACACTTCCTTGATGTACTTGGTTTTGGAAATGAAAATTTCTTCATCTAGCTCAAATATATGGAGTTCCAAGAAGAAATTCAACTCCCCAAGTAGGGGCATTTCAAATTCATTATGCATATCCTTGGAAAAAAGTTGACTCAATATATCATCATTGCTTATGTTAGATCCTAGGCCCACACCTCTTCTTTTTATTCATCAAACCAACCCATTCATCTTTCAACCTAGTTTCTACTTATTTTTTTTGCATGTTGTGGTGAGTCATTTATGATTTTTTTTGTCATCCCTTATTTTCTTTTTATTAGTTATGTGCTCTTTATGATGTCAATTCAAGTCTATAATTGGATTGAATAAGTTCTATCACCATGGTTATATCACTATTGGACCATAAGAGGGATAAATTAAGCTTATAAGTGCAAAAGGGCATTGATTTCAAGAATTCCCTCATTCTTGCAATCAACACACATGCATTTTTTTATGAGTTTTATTGTTTTAAAAAATATTTAAAAGTTTAAATAAAAGCGTGTTGGCTCCCAACATGTTTTCACATATTCATGTACAATCAAGATTGTGTGCATATTTTTCCTTGTGAAACTATCATTGCAAGTTTTATGCTAAGATCGTGCATGTTTGTGCCTCGAGCAATTATCATTGCAGGTTTTGTGCAGTTATTATTGCAAGTTGTGTATGAATAAAAAATAATGCATACCCTTGACCATTATTCTCAACAAAAGTTGCTAACTCACGATGGTATCACCACTAGAATGTTGGCAGTTAAACCGGGCAGAGCCAAGAGGGATCGAACTGTTCGAAGTTATACCAGAAATCAGAGATGTTTTTATCAAGGAAGAATGGTTTGAATTCATATGTGACTTTAATGGACATCACACAGGAATTTACCTAATATTCACACAACTTTGATGGTTTTCATACTAATATCAGGGACATAACCATGCATATAACATTGGAGCATGCGCTCTTCCAGTCAATGGTGAGAGATGGTTTAAAAAAGATAAATTACCAGCTGAAGTCTGCACTATTTTTCTTAGCGCAGAACATCAAAACCCCAATTGGAGCCAAGGAATCTCAATGCTTTGGCTTAAAGAATATTGGAGGGGTATGTTGTCTGCAATTCTAATATATATCATGGTAGAAGGTAGGTTCTCAATTGTTCATTGTTATCACATTATATTCATCATGCATTTAAAGGGTGACAAAGAACTGAAACTCCCCTTCTATATTCTTAAAATCCTGACCAAGATTTCTAAGAGAATCCATAATTACCTAGAATATTCTTATAGAAGCCTTTACCACAAGGAGTTCATTAAAATATTGATTCTTTTTTATCTCATGGAATTGGACATGTCTTAGACCAATTTTTTGGTTTCTTTAGGGTTACAAGAAGAACATGAAGTCAATCAACAACCTGAAGAACAACAAGTCGGGGTTTCCCAAGAATATAGGGTTTCTCTTGAACTTGGGAGTTCATCCAAATCCACCCAACGAGCCATAAAGAAGACCCTACCTAAAAAAGGGAGGACCCGATCAAAGAAATCTAGATTCATTACTCCACAAAGGGAGGAAATTCTTTGAAGGTATTTGAGTTTCTCTACATTGAAACAGAGGGAAAGGAACAGTGGTAAGGTATATGTGAGAAAATATATCAAAAAAGAATAAAAACAGACCATCCCAACAATCCAATCGTCTCCTGAACATTTTGAGGATAAACATATGCCCACTTCTATACAGGAAGACAAAACTCCCAAGTTTAAAACAAGCAGACAGAGGAGGAGTAAGAAGGTCAGTCCTAATATTGTTGTAGTAGAATTTGTGTCATTAGACACCCAGATTGAATATCCCCATGTGGAAAAATAGATCAAAAAGAGGAAGGGGATCCATGTCCTATAAATACCAAGAAAACCCAATAGAAATACTAGGCTCACTAACTAGTTGAGGTTGAACACCAAGGCATTTTTTTATCCATTCTTAAAGGAGAAAAATCCTATAGTGATTGAAGATTGGGATATTGATGAAGATGTCTCTGAATTCACCAAAATTGAGGAGATGTTCATGCATACCTTGAAGGGGATGATAGGGGACAAGGCCAGTCAGACACGTAGTGAAGGGGAGACCTCAGGTGTCAAATATGTTGATGTGAAAACATAGTACACTGTTGATACAGAATCAAAACAAAATTTGGTGGGCATTGGTCCAGAACTTGAGCAGGATTTTGAAGACATAAGTCTAGAGACAACAAGTTTTATAGGATATCAAACCAAAAATAAAAGCAAAAATTATAATGGTGCATAAACCTATGAAAGACACCAGCAATAAAAAAACTAGTAAAAGGCCCAAGAATGAAATGATACCATGGAAATCCAAGATCTCCATCGACCTTAATAAACCTGTTTCCGAGGAAGAGCATGGGCTAAAAAATGGAAGCAAAGTAAAGGAAAAAATCAAGCCTAAAGTTGAAGATGAGAGAGACAGGGATGGCAGTGATCATAAGGTGTAAGCTATGAATCAACAAAATGACAACATGAGGTAGTAGATCCAACATTTGCAAAAAAAAATCATCCTCTTGAGCTGCAACATACAAAGCTACATAAAAAATATCAAAAGTTGCAAAAGAAACACCAGAAAACTTGCATGTTCCTAAAGGAGATTATTTGAATGTCTATTACTGTTAAAAAAAAAAAAAATTTGAAACATGTGCCAGCTTGGTCAACCACCATTAAAGGTTTGTCTCCAGTTATTGGTGTGCGTGGAAATCCATGTAGAGTCAAAAAATAGTTACAACTTATGAAGACTTGTGTTATGCATCTCTTCTACTTTAGTTATCAACAATAGTTCCAATTTCACTGATAGAATCTTTTTCTGGTTTAGTTAGAGGTACTACTGTCACTTGTAATAAATTGCTATTTTTTATAAGAAAAATATTTTTGGTTAAGGTCAAAGTGATGGGGAGTTATACTTGTGAACTGACACTTGAACTCAACTCCACTCAGTTTAAAGAAATGTTTAAAAGTTGTAATTAGGGAGTAACAGTGAAGTTTGTATCTACAAGATCTAAATGTGATGTAAATTCAAAATTCAGAACTTAGATCCTAGATAGGTAATTGAACCCTCTCTTGATGAGGATAAATACATGAATATATGAATGTAAGGATCTTCTACTTTGTGGGTATCAAACATCAGGATTTTGACTCATCTTTGAAGTTTAAAACTGCTAAGTTTCCCACATGGTGAATATAATTTCTGGTGATAGATTGTTTCTTCTCAAATCTTGTTTGTCTTGTTATCTTATTTGAATGCAAGGGAAATGTATGCAAGGAATAGTTTCTTTTCCTTTCAACTATTGTCTCAATGAACTATTTATTGTCATACAATCTGATTTCAACTATTCTTTTAGTAAATTGTTTATTTTCATACAACTGGTTTGGAGAATTTGAGTTCAGGTACATGTTTTATATCTGAAATATTATATCAAGTCTAAAATTTCATACAGAAAGTAACAAATTGTATACTTTCTAGTATTTCCTTTGTTTTATCTTTACATTTTTGTCTTCTTATTAGAATGCATGCCACCAGCTAAGGTAAACCTTGTAGTTGATGTTGTTGAATAGTCCAACAAGATATTTGTCCTTAAGAGCCCATTCATCCACTGGTCATTAAACAAATTAACCAAACCTATAAAAACCCAACCCTTCCAATAACTAAGGTGGCCTAGCTCTACCCTTAGTAGTCAGGTGCAGACCTTAGGACCAACATCTTCTGGTGTCATTTTCGGGGAGCGAAGTAACAAAGCATATTTCTATGGGAGAACGACAATGATCAGATATGATCTTTGATGGTGAAAAAAGATCAGGCACTAAACTGACTGTCATATTTCACCTGGAAACTCCACTGAATGCAAATCTATTAAACAATTATGGCTCCCAATAAGGGATTTAGTAAATCAAATCCTTAAAAGTAAACTTTGACCTTAATGGTGACATGAAAACTTATGATCCATAGTGGCAACCAAGGCAATCCACACTTTCTCATAGACATCCCTTTCCATCCAAAGGCAGGCCTACATCTAAAAAGGTTGCCCATGTCCTCAACAAGAAGCAACCTAACATTATTATTTTTGAAAACCTCCTTCTGATAAGCCATCGGATATCTCCTATCTCAACTTTTACCTCATCTTCTTCTCAAGAAACCACACCAACATCTCATCCTCATCCTCAAAGCCTAGTTGTCACAAACATGGTTGTCAATAGGATGGAAGCCATCATTACAACTAGGTATGCACCTTTAGTGTTGCCTCAAAACCTTAACGCATTTCCTATAGGAGACTACATGAAATATTTTCCCAAATACAATGGTGAAGGAGATATGACTGTTGAGGAACATCTGGTAGAATTTTACAACTTTTCAGACAATTTTAACATTGAACATGTAGATGTATGGATGAGGTTGTTTTTGTAGAGCCTATATGGAGAGGTAAGGAAGTGGTTTCATGGTCTAACTCCAGATTCTATCATAGATGTTGATGAATTGGATGAGGCCTTTCTAAAAAAGTGGGGAGACAGGAGGGATTACGTGTACTACATCACTCAGTTTGGGGCTTTAAGAAGGAACAATGGTGAGCATGTGTCATACTTCACTAAAAGGTCTAATAAGATGTATAAAAATATCCCTTATGATATCAAACCAATGGAAACATAAGCCAATATCACATTTGCAAATGAAATTGATGTTGAATTTTCTCTCATGTTAAGGGAGACGAGGTCCACCACGTTTATATCTATGCAAGAGGAATCCATTGAGGTCGAATCTAACATCCTAGCATCAAAAACATTGAAGAACAAATCAAATAGGGACAAAAGAAGCATAGGGAAGAGCTTCATTCTTCTTATAACCGAGCAGAATCTAACCCAAAGCTAGATGAGG
Source organism: Picea mariana (assembly GCA_032191745.1). Classification (NCBI taxonomy): domain Eukaryota; kingdom Viridiplantae; phylum Streptophyta; class Pinopsida; order Pinales; family Pinaceae; genus Picea; species Picea mariana. The sequence goes on from JASDQU010309694.1 coordinate 13,267, forward strand.
TGACCCGAAGATTGAAATCCATGACTTCATAAATAGCTAAATTGAAATGGAAAGCCAAGCATCCAAACAGACCTGTTGGCCCTCGACAAGTTTTGAGGAAACCTTGGTCAGGTTTGGACCACCTTTTGGACTTCGACGTGATGGTCGAAGATGGATCACCTAGGCAGAGCTGAGATCGTGGATCTCACTTGTTTTTGCGGGCTTTGCAGACCCAATAAGGGGTTCCTTAGGGTATTTGTAATGGGTTAAGGGATGTTGGCCCATGGGCTCTCCCATGTTTAGGCCTTTTTGTAAGGGATTGTAAAAGAATAAATAAGTAAGAATGTATGATAGAATAATCTAAGCGATGTAAGAATGAAGTCTTGGTAGCTAAGTGTAAGTAATTTTGGGTTGATTTGTGAAAAATAATGTGTATGTAAGGCTTTGTGCTTGATAGAGAAGTTGTCTTTGTGCCTTGACCTAGTTTTGGGGAGGAGGATATGGAATTCAGTGCACAGATCTCTTGTCTGATGTGAAGCTCGACTCTGTGGCTTTGTGCACAGGAGTGAATGAATGTAAGAGATTGAAGAATAATAAAGAAGACAAAGAAGTTGGTGGACATAACCCCACACTGGGGTGAACCACGTATATATTGTGTCTTTGGTTTGCTTTGTTCTTTGTTATTTATGTTATGAATCTGCTCAGTGCCTTGATTGTTATGTATTATAGATAGATCTGTTGTTTATTAGTGTTTTACTTGTGTTAAGGATGAATGGATGATATATCTAATTTATATGCTAAGTGTTCAGGATATATGATCATTTGTGTTACTGCCCCAATCTATATTAGGGTTTATCCTGCAATGTTAATTAAGCTAATGAACTAATGCATGTTGCTCCTAAGTGTTAATAGAGTACTCTGTGAAGTTTTATTATCATAGATCTGTGTCCCAACTTGGTTACAGACACCTACGTATTGTAAGCCCCCCCGCTTCTACCTCGGGTGAGACTTCTCCTGCTTTGCAGGTGTTACTGAAAGGGTCGATAGTTAGGATTTTGTTGGTGCATTGTAAGTGTTGAAACCTGGGTCTTCCCCTGTGCCAACAAATGGTTCTGTTGCCGGAAACTGAAACTGTGATTGTTGGGAAGTGAAGTAAAGAAAAGAGAATATTTGTGCATAGATATACTATTGTAGTGCTCAGTACTCTAATTGACTTGTAAAGCTCTGTGCTAAGAAATAAATCTGATCTGAAGAAAAGAGGTAAGATCTGAAAAGAGGTAAAGCTTTGTGCTTTCATAAGAGTAAGATAAGTGAAATTTTCTATTTCAAAAGAATGAATTTAAGTATGTTTAATAGATTTTGTCTTAGTCTGAAGTCTAGGGCATATCTAGAATAAAGACTTGACCTGATTAAATTTAATAGAAATAAAGAAAGATATGTTATTCCTATGCATAGAAAAAAAAATGGACTAATAAGTGGATGCAGAAACCTACAATTTGTTTTTGGAGATTGCAGGTCCAGCACTATGATACTAGTGCACAATACAAAAGAGGTTAGGGAACGATTAAGAGAAAAAGAGGATTAACTTTGTGTTATAACTACATAAGAACGGGAAATATTGCTAAGGAATTCCCTGGTACAGGTCCTATTTGTCTTTGTTGTAAAATTGTTGGTCATGAGGTTGAGGATTGTCCAAGGATGATTGCCAAAGTTGAATGAATGAACAAGAGACAAGAAAACTATCAAGAGAGTAAGGTAATGTTAGAGAATCATAAAGAGAAAGAATCAGAGGAAGTTCAGACTACATTAGTAAGTTGAAATAAATGATGGTTGTTCATAAAGATGTCAATTTACCAAAGATCCTGAAAGTAAAACAGTTCATAAGTACATGAATAGAAGACTTCGACATAGACTGTGTCTTGGATGAAGAAACACAAGTGAATGTTATGACAGAAGAAACTTAGGAAATTTTGGGAAAGCCTATTGTTGTACCTTCACTAGGAAGGATAGTCTTGTTTAAAGTTAAGATGATAACCCTATGTGGAAGAGTTACTAATGTACCTATTATTGTTCATGGAACATCGACTAAAGAAGAATTTGAATTCATTAAGGTTATTTGGGGACAACGCCTCTTTCCCACTTTTTCTAGGTAAGACTTGGATTGAGAAAGATCAAATCAGAAGGAAAGAAGAGGAAGAAGCTACAGAAAAGAAAAAGCAAGAGCTAAGGGATTTCATAGCCAGAAAAATAGATCGACTAATAGAAGAATGACAGGATAAGTCGAAGCAATAGAATAAAGTAACAACACAAGAGGGGAAAAAACGAAGAGACTTAGATGTCAAGGTTGAAAGAATGCAAGAAGGTTTGAAGGACCTATCTATGTAAGAAAGAATAATTCCCACCCAGGAAGTATTAAGAGAAGGGATATTAACTTCAAACCCTTTGAGAGCACATTAGTAGTGCGAAGCCACTACATTAGGGGAACATAAGAATAATAATGGAAAGAGGATTCCAGAAATAGTTAGAGAGACTCAGATCATAGTAAATAAGGCAAGGAATATTAATAAAAATAAAGCTAAGTTAGAAAAACTGCAAGAAACTACAAAGAACAGATGGAAGACTTCGCAGACTGGAACCTCACAGGAGGCAATTTCACAAGATTTGAACCTCATCGGAACAACAAAACTGTGCAGAATAGGAATTCACCCTGGAAAATCTATATGACCATTGGAGGTTCCCTGACCATTAGAACGATTCTCCAGAATGGCTATAAAATGCATTTATGGGATGATGGACCACTTTTGGGATGTTGAGACCGTGCCATAACGGACAGATTCACATTGATGGAAGCATTCATGCCCATTGGAAGAATTTGTTATGGTGCCCTATTTATTTAACTTGTTGGTCACTGCGTCGGGACCACTTTTTTCCACCCATGATTAATTGAGCTAACTGAGAATTTTCTAAGTGTCGATTTGTGTTATCTAAAGCTAGACCGCGCCATCTATTTGTATACCCCGCCTATTTGTTCATCTACCCCGACCCGTCTGTTTAAAAGTTTGAATGTCGGGCGAACCTAATGCACTAGAGAAGTCTTTCAAGGAATTCCTAAGGAAGATAATGGCTGACAAAACGTTATCACAAGGTGTCCAGGCATCGTCGACTAGGGAATTGCATGCTTCCCCTTCGACTAGACGTCGTTCTGGTCATGTTAACCCCGCGATTGAGCAGCGAAGTAAGATGATCTGGCTAATGCGAAGCAGATCCCATCCATCCCACCTTTGGTTGTCATCGTTAACCACAAAATCATCCCACAAGACTATGAGTACACCCTGATCACTGTGTACATTCCAAAAGGAATACACGTAGTTGGAAGTCAGTTGGGACAGATCATGTTACTGAAGAAAAATGATTTCAATTTGGGCGACAGAAAGAACTATGCTATGCTAGCACCCCATCGCTACCTGACAAAGTCAACTGGAAAGAAGCATCGCATCATCTCACAACCATGGATTAAGGGACTGGTGTAGTCTACCATGCTAAATGTGATGAAGATTACCCATTTTGGCCGCCATCAGGAGGTTAACGCTTGTTTTAAAATCCTCCTTTCATGATATCATGGAAGATACCTGTGGCTCGACTGAATAATTACTGTGGATCCAACATTGATCTACCAAATTACAATATTAATCATGTAGGGACCTAACCCTCAATAGTTGTATCCAAGGAAGGCCTCGGACCATTCCCTGGTACAACGCATCAAGGAAGCTTATGGGGAAGTTGAAAAAGGAAAGTGAGGCTACAAGTTAGCCTCTATATAGGATGGCACAGTGCACCTCACTTTCCAACTCATAGCTTGAAATTTCGTAAGGAAGTATCACCCCACACAGGTCACCGGGTTCATGGTGGACCTTGTAGGAAAATGTGTGGAGGGCATGGAAATTAATTGGGTGAGCTACCTAGTTAATGAACTTGAGAAAGAATGCCATGAAGCCTAATATTTGGGATATGAATTCCACTTTAGTTGAATGATCATTTTGATCGCATTTGTCCCTTGGAAAATGCCCAAAGGAGACACCTTTCTGGAGATCAAACCATCGAAGTCGTTGGCCACTAGGTTTTCAACCTTGTGGTACACCAACAACATGTCGAAGAAATGGTAGTCCCACACCGTCTTTCATGCATATTATCAGCAACCGAAGGTTTCCATTGAGTCATTTTCGTGCATGGCACCGCGCACCCTGCACTAGTACAGACCAATAGCAAAGTTCCACACAGATTCACACTTCATCTATATCACTACATGCAAAGATGAGAGAAAGGAAGAATTACATTCATATTACAAGTTGACAGATGAATACATGGAGAAAATCACAAAGGAGTGGTTGTAGGAGCTCCTTGTACCTATCGTTGATGCAGAACTCTCTGACATTGACATAGTCCAGTGGGACGAAGAAGAAGAAAACACAGGAGAAATTCAAGGATATAGAGAGCGATGAGGAGGATGATGCCTATGGAGATAATGGGTCTGGCTCACTCGGAGGAGGACGAGGAGATGAAGTGGATGGACAAGGAGGAGGGGATGAAGTAAAAAAGAAAGGAGAAGGAAAAGCTACACCGCCTCAAGATCCCCCGACTGAAATAGTAACACCACAAAAGAGGAAGGTTTCTCAAAAGAAACCTTAAACAAGAAAGAAGACACGTGATAGTAATCCCCAGTTAGAGGAAAAACTCATGAAGGACGATATTAGTTTGGTTCGTGGAGCTATGGAGGACGCTTCCAAGGATATCTTGTAGAGATATGGAGCAAAGTAGGAAGAGTTATATGGAAGGGTCGAGAATGAATTGATGGAAGTACAACAAGCTATTTTTTTGGTCTGCACAGTACCTACTGTGCCTTCCTCATCACAAACTACAGAATTGGGGGATGAACCATCCCAATTGAGAAGACTTGGAAATGCGATAGAAGCCTGACTTCAGAAAGTTGAGAAAGAGAATAAGAAGGCTACAAAATCCTTGAAACAAGAGAAGGACAAAGCTCAGAAAAATTATGCGTAGTGCAGTACTGTGTAACCGCCTATGAAAATGAGAAAGAAGAGTTTCAGGCAATGATCCAGGAGGATAAAGTCCAGTTATATAGAGAAAAGGAGTAGTTTCTCACAGAA
>JASDQU010309694.1:40675-56117 GCA_032191745.1 Picea mariana
GGCTAGGTAGAATTGGTTTGATCCAAATTCCAAATGAGTCTCCTCTTATTTATATGATTCTTCTCCACATTAGGGGGTGTGAGAAAGGGTCACAACTTTTGGGTTGCACCTCTTCCTTAAGGATGGTCTACCTTAGGGTACTCTTCACTTTAATTTAAGGAATTATTCTCTTGGCCTTAGGGTATTCTTAAATTGGATTTAGGGGCGTATTCTCTTAGCTTGAGGGGATTCTTCAATTGGCTTTAGGGGATTCTCAAAGACTCCTTCAAGGCTCCATTTGTGTACATATAAAAGTGGGCATGTGGAAACAAACACATGTTATCTCATCCCATGAGGGCCATGCTTAAAAGATACACCATAAGGGGGTCACTTTGGAGTTATATACACTTGTTTCAAGGCTCCTTCAAGGCTTTTCAATGGTTCTTCAAGTGAACACACCATCATCACTTTTAGGGGCTTCTGGGATTTTCTTTATGGGTTATTCTAAGACTGACATCAATGAAAACCAATTTTACAACATGGAATCCACTAATAATACATAACCACATTCACATTGGGTGTTAAATACCTGAATAGATATGAAAATACACTTCAGAAATAACTCATAATTTCAACAAGAATAAACCAAACCATTCACCAACTATTCAACACAAGAATGTAGATAAAACCCTTGATGTAGGGTAACACCATATTCTATTATTGCTATTGGAAGGAAATACACCTCAAGCAGTCCTTGCTTGTTACAATCACAATATTCTTCATTATGGCCATTACATGGCTCATCACTTCCTTATATAATACTCTCTAATAACATTATAGAGAAGGAACCTTCTAGAAATCCTTCTCATGTTTATTATGTTCATATTGATATATCTAACTACCATAGTGGGTCTTGTTTAATAATATAGTGGAACTAGTCCACCTTACATTGAATGGACTCCACTAATAATACATAACCACATTCCCATTGGGTACCTCCCTATGTATACTAAACTCCATCCCCATTCACATGTTTCATCATCAAAACATGGGAAGAAACCATACAATATGACCGGCTAAGTAATGTAGCCAACTAGTACCAACTACAACCATCCAAGCATCATAATTGAAGACAAAGATGATATTCAATTACTTCCTTTCCACCCTGATATTGATCCTTATCGTTCTTGTGGTGCCATAGTATTGTTTCTCTATCTTGATATCATCTTGTAGTGTCGGTAGTCGTCTATTCACATCATGATTGGTTTCATTTCAGGTGCCATGCTAGTTCATAAGTGTGTTGATTCTCACACACCTACCTTGATGACTGTTGTTTCTCTATTTGGTGTGGATGGTGATATACAAGAACAATAGGAATCGATTCTTCTTTCTTCAACTCTGCAACATAGTGTTCCTTTGAGTCAATGATCTACTTGGTTTTTTTATTGTGTCCTTCATGTGGATTTTCTCTATCTCCTTATGTATACTTTGCCTTTGATTCAACTTCAGACTCTACAATAAATTATTTTTCTTCCCTCGTAGAATTTTTTTTCTTAAGAGACATGTCCTGCAATGTAATTTTATTTTTCTTATACCAAAGCTTTAGAAAAAAAAAATCAAATTAATATTAACTATACCAATTGAGTCCATCCAAGGATATCCCAAAACAATATCCACATCATCCATATCTATAACATGAAAATCAAAATCCAACACATATTTATCCATGGTGATCTTCAAATATTTTAAAAAATGAATACTTTTATCCCCAACTAGTGTGATTTGCATATTCCTTGTTGGAACTTGCAATTTATTAACGAACTGAACATTAATAAAATTATGCATGCAACTAGGGTTAATAGAAACAATGATATTTTATTTATGAATACATCCATGAACCTGTAATATAGAATTGTAAACCCTTGTTTCTCTCTATATCATTTTTTCTAACATGAGACCAGAGATATAACAAGGCATTTTCAAATCCCTGACCTTTAAGTGCCTTTATCCTTTTATGGTTAAGACCATTCCACCCTATGCTACCATCCTCCTTTAATTTAATAGGTAGATAGAATATCCATGTGAACAAATGTTTATACTTCATCCATTTTATATATTGTTTTATACTAGGGCCATTAGAGTTCCCTGTAAAATACATATTTTTTGGAATAAATTTGCAACAAAATCTAGGGTTTAAAAATAATTTATTGTGCAAATCACATGGATTTTTCCGAAAAAAAAAAAAGTGAAAATTTATCGAATTTAAAATTATGATAACTTTACTTCTCGGACTCCATTTTGGGCGATGTCTTTTTTGAAATTAGGTATTTTTCTAATATAAATTCAAATATCCATTTTTTTCTTAAAATTCTATGCATTTGTTTTAGAGTCGAGTCTGAAGTGTGTTGCCCCCTTTTTCCCCTAGAAATAATTCTGCAAAAAGAACCAAAATTTATTCCCTTCTTTGGCCAAGGAAATACCTGTGATACTAAATTGTTAATTACCTAAATACATTTGAAAATATACTTTATAAATAACCATTAATCTAAAAAATAATAAGCCAAACCATTCAACAACTATTAAACACAAGAATGTAGACAAAAATACTCCTCAAGCAATCCTTGTTTGTTAAAATAACAATATTCTTCAATATTCTCATTAAATTTCTCATTGCTACCTTATATAATACTCTTTAAGAACATTTTAGAGAAGGAACCTTCTAGAAATCCTTCTCACATAATTTATATGCATGTTGATATATATAACTACCATAGTGGTCCTTATTTAATAATATAGTAGACCTAGTCCTCCTTACACTGAATTGTCTCCACTAATAATACATAACCACATTCCCATTGGGTGTTAAGTACCTTAATAGATATGAAAAATATACTTCAGAAATAAACTTTAATCTCAATAAACCAAACCATTCACCAAATATTCAACACAAGAACGTAGACAAAACCCTTGAGGTATGGTAACACCATATCTTATTATTCCTTATGGACGGAAATACTCAACCAATCCTTGTTTGTTGCAATAACAATATTCTTCAATATACTCATTGCATTTCTCATCACTTCCTTATATAATACTCTCTAATAACATTCTAGAGAAGGAACCTTCTAGAAATCCTTCTCACATTTATTACGTTAATATTGATATATCTAACTACCATAGTGGGCCTTATTTAATAATATAGTGGACCTAGTCCACCTTACATTGAATAACCTCCACTAATAATAACCACATTCCCATTGGGTAACTCCCTAGGTATAATACATTCCATTCCACTTCACATGTTTCATCCTCGAAACATGGGAATAAACCATACAATATGATTGGCTAAGCAATGTAGCCAATCGGTACCAAGTATGGCCATCCATCCATCCTAGTGGAAGATGAACATGATTTCCAACTACTACCTTTCCACCCTGATCTTGATCCTTATCGTGCACATTGTTCCATGGTATTTTTTCTCTATCCTTATATCATCGTGTAGTGTTGGTAGTCCTCCATGCATCTCATGATTGGTTTCCTTTCTAGTGTCGTGCTAGTTCATAAGTGTTTTTATTCTCACACCCTTGCCTTGATGATTGTTCTTTCTCTATATGGTGTTGATGGTGACATACAACAACTGTAGGAACAAATTATTTTTTATTCAACTTTGTAACATAGTGTGTCTTTGAGTCAATCATCTCCTTGGATTTTTTATTGTGTCCTTCAAGTCGCTTTGCTCTATCTCCTTATCTAGAGTCTACCTCTAATTCAACTTCAGACTCTACAATAACTTCATTGTTTTTCCCATTGGCCCGTTTTGCATAAGAGACATGTCATACAATGTTATTTTCTTTTTCTTGTACCAAATATTTAGAAAATTCTTTTTCACATTAATATTAATTGTACCAACTGATTTCATCCAAGGATATCCCAAAAAAGTATCCACATCACCCATATCTATAGCATGAAAATCAAAATGCAACCCATATTTATCCATGGTGATATTCAAATATTTAAAAACTTGAATATTTTTATCCTCAACCTATGTGTTTTTCATATTCTTTGTTGGAACTTGCAATTTATTAACCAACTAAACATTTATAAAATTATCCATGCAACAACGATTAATAAAAACAATGTTTTTTTCTTTATGAATACAACCATGAACCTATAATACATAATTTTCATATAAACCCGTGTTTCTCTCTATATACTTTTTTCTAACATGAGACCATTGTTCTAACAATATTTTTTCAAATTCATCACCTTTAAGTGCCTTTATCTCTTCATGTTTAATACCATCCCACCATATTCTAACATCCTAATTTAATTTAACAGGTAGATAGAATCTCAATGTGAATGGATGTTTAGACTTCATCCATTTTAGATAATCTTCAATACTAGGGCCATTAGAGTTCCCTATAAAATAAATCTTGTTTGGAAGAAATTTGCAACAAAAATTAGGGCTTAAAAATAATTTGTTGTGCAAATTGCATGGATTTTTCTGGAAAAAACCCTGAAAATTTGTTGAATTTAAAATGTTGATAACTTTAGTTCCCAGACTCTGTTTTAGCTGATGTGTTTTTACATTGTTTTTTTTTTCGATAGGAATTCAAATATCCAATTTTTTCTGAAAATTATATGCAAAAAGTTTAAGAATTGAGTCTGAAGTATGTCACCTCCTTTTTTTTCCCTAGAAACAATTCTGCAAAAAGAACCAAAATTCTCTTCCCTTCTTTGGCCAATAAAATACCTCTGATACCAAATTGTTAAGTACCTAAATAGATATGAAAATATACTTCATAAATAACCCTTAATATGAACAAGAATATACCAAACCATTCACAAAATATTCAACACAATAATGTAGACAAAACCCTTGAGGTAGGGTAACACCATATGTTATTATTCTTTATGGAAGGAAATATTGTTGAAGCAATCCTTGTTTGTTAAAATATCAATATTCTTCACTATGCTCATTAAATTTCTCATCACTTCCTTATATAATACTCTCTAAGATCATTCTATAGAAGGAACCTTCTAGAAATCCTTCTCACATTTATTATGTTCATATTGATATATCTAACTACCATACTAGGCCTTATTTAATAATATAGTGGACCTAGTGCACCTTGTCTTGAATGGCCTCCACTAATAATACATAACCACATTCCCATTGGACATTAAGTACATGAATAGATCTGGAAATATACTTCATAAATGACCCTTAATCTCAATAAGAATAAACCAAGTCATTCACCAAATATTCAACAAAAGAGTGTAGACAAAACCTTTTAGGTAGGGTAACACCATATATTATTATTCCTTATGGAAGTAAAAACTCCTCAAGCGATCATTTCTTGTTACAATAACAATATTCTTCATTGTTCCTATTACATTTCTCATAACTTCATTATATAATACTCTTTAATAACATTCTAGAGAAGGAACCTTCTAGAAAGACTTCTCACATTTATTATGTTCATATTGATATATCTAACTACCATATTGGGCCTTATTTAATAATATACTGGACCTATTCCACCTTACATTAAATGGCCTTCCCTAATAATACATAACCACATTCCCATTGGGTACCTCCCTAGGTATACACTAGTGCACCCCCCTTCACATGTTTCGTCCTTCAAACATGGGAAGAAACCATAAAATATGATCGGCTATGCAATGTATCCAATTGGTACCAAGTATGACCATCCATCCATCCTAATGGAAGACAAACATGATGTCCATTTTTTCTGTTTCCACCTTGATCTTGATCTTTATCATGCATGTGGTGCCATGGGATTGTTTCTCTATCTTGATATTGTCCTGTAGTGTTGGTAATCCTCCATGCACCTCATGATTGGTTTTCTTTATGGTGCCATGCCAGTTCTTAAGTGGTTTGATGATCACACCCATGCCTTGACAATTTTTGTTTCTCTATATGGTGTGGATGGAAATATACAAAAATTGTAGGAATCTGTTCTTTTTTCTTCAACTCTGCAACATAGTGTGCCTTTGAGTCAATGATATCCTTGGGTTTTTTTATTGTGTCCTTCATGTGTCTTTTCTCCATCTCCTTCTGTAGACTCAACCTATGATTCAAATTCAAAATATGCAATAACTTCCTTGTTTTCCCCCATAGGCATGTCTTTCTTAAGAGACACATCTGAAAATGTAATTTTCTTTTTCTGGTACCAAATCTTTAGAAACTTATTTTTCACATTAATATTAATTGTACAAGTGTTTCCATTGAAGGATATCCCAAAAAAATATCCACATCATCTATATCTATAGCATGAAAATAAGAATGAAACACATATTTATCCATGATGATCTTCAAATATTTAAAAACTTGAATATTTTCATCCTCAATCTATGTGCTTTGCATATTCTTTGTTGGAACTTGCAATTTATTAACCAACTAACAATTGATAAAATTATGCATGCAACTAGGGTTAATAGAAACAATGATATTTTCTTTATCAATGCATCCATGAACCTATAATATAAAATTGACATGTAAACCCTTGCTTCTATCTATATCATTTTTTCTAGCATGAGACCATCGATCTAACAAGAAATTTTCAAATTCCTCATCTTTGAGTTCCTTTATCTCTTCATGGTTAAGACCATTCCACCATATGTTAGCATCTTTCTTTAATTTAACAGGTAGATAGAATCTCCATGTGAAAAGATGTTTAGACTTCATCCATTTTAGATATTCTTCAATAGTAAGGCCATTATAGTTCCCTATAAAATATATCCTGTTTGGAAGAAATTTGAAGCAAAAGTAGGGTTTAAAATTAATTTATTGTACAATTTGTGCGACTTTTTCTGAACAAAAAACCCTAAAAATTGGTCGAATTTAAAATGTTGATAAATTCATTTCCCAAACTCTATTTCGACTAATCGCTTTTTTTTTAAATTGGGTTATTTTCCAAGAAGAATTGAAATATCCAATTCTTTTTCAAAAAATTCTATGCAGAGAGTTTAAGAATTGAGACTGAAGTGTGTCGCCCCCTTTTTCCCCTATAAACAATTCTACAAAAAGAACCAAAATGTTTTTCCCTTCTTTGGCAAAAGAAAGAAATTTGATACTAAATTGTTAAGTATCTTAATAGATATGAAAATATACTTTAGAAATAACCCTTAATCTCAACAAGAATAAACCAAACCATTCACCAAATATTCAACACAAGAATGTAGACAAAACCCTTGAGGTAGGGTAATACCATATATTATTGTTCCTTATGGAAGAAAATGCTACTCAAGAAATCATTGCTTGTTACAATAACAATATTATCCACTATGATCATTACATTGTTCATTAATTCCTTATATAATACTCTCTAAGAACATTCTAAAGAAGGAACCTTCTAGAAATCCTTCTCACATTTATTATGTTCATATTGATATATCTAACTACCATAGTGGGAATTATTTAATAATATAGTGGACCTATTCCAACTTACATTGAATGGCCTCCACTAATAATACATAACCACATTTCCATTGGGTACCTCCCTAGGTATACTACACTTTTTGAAAGCCAAGTGCCCAAAGGTGGCGATAAAGTCTTCCACCGTGCGAGACTATTTCAACTTGGCCAAATGACCCAAATGGTGGGTGTTGGTGTCAAAGCATTCATAAATATAGACAAGAAAGTGTGTCCAAGGAGCATACCCTTGGAGTGAATTTTAACATCATTGTCTCTATTTATAACATTCAGGATCCAGATAGAGGACACCGTAACAAAGTTTGTCCAAATCATCAGTAATTCCATGAAAGGAAAAATAATGTCCCATTTGAGTGACCCAGCCCATGGGATCCAAACCATCAAATTTGTTTAAATCAATTATGCGAATATGTAGTTCGTGATGAAGGTAATTGGAATGAAGGGCTTGGAAATGGGAAGATTTTGTGTCTTCATGGTAGGAAGGTTGTTCATAGGAGGTATGCTTCAGGGATCGACTCATCAGTTATTTGACTTTGACTTTGATGGTGGTATATTCATCCTTGAAGGTCTCAATGGATGAATTGAGGGAGATAAGGTTTCAATTTATGTTCTTGATGTTCTTCTTGTTCTGGGTGTTATCTATGATCAAGGAAGTGAGTTCTTGGTTGTGAGTGAGAGTCATTTGTGAATAGGAAAAAATGTGCAGGTGGGTCTGCAAACAAGAAAGGGTTACAGGAGAGGGGTACCATGGTGGGTGGGGAAAATAGAGGAACACAATGGGATATGTGGAAAATAAGGGTGTCGAGAAGGGTGGGTGGGTCCATGAAAAAAAAAGGTTTTCAAGTGATAGGTACCATGACGATCAAGGAAAATAGAGGAATCCAATGATATAGGTCTCGAATAAGGGTGTTGGAAGGACCGCTATACTATTTTTTTGAATCTTCCAGAGTTATGCTCTGGCCTTAAACATACTGCAGTGATAGAATGCCCAAATTGTTAATAGGTAAAATTATGTAGGAATTTCAAAACCTAGATGCAGGAAGCAGTGTTGTGAGGTAAAAGTGCCTCTTTATTGTTGTTCGGTTTTGTTCCTTTCCCAAGGGTTAAGGTTTTTAGGGTTCTTACAGAAAAGGGTTTTCCCTATACTATAGCTCTCTGATATATTTGTGGGGTCGAACAATAGTACTTGTCTTAATATCTCAGGGAACCAACTAAGGAAGCTCAATTGGACCCTTATTCGTACTACCCAATTACCTAGGTACTAGAGAGTGGTCTTCCAAAGTGTTGTTCTCGGTGACACTATAGAAATCAAGTGGCTGATAGGTTGATCTAAATACAGTTTCATGAGACCTAGGAGACTCCCTATATACACAAAGGTACATGGGAGTGATGGCCATGTACATGTGTTGTCTGATGCAGTACTACTCAAAGGGGTACCAACATGGGTTACAGAGGTTTCCAACAAGGTGAAATGTTTGTTTCAAGTAACCCATGAAATCATTTATATTTCTTGAATGCATTCTTCCCCAACCACAGTTTTATCCATCGAACAAAAGATATTTGTGCTTTAAAGACGTCAATTATAAGGTACCAGATATAATATAATATGCAAAAACAGGAATATTCAGCAGATATCATTGGAAAAACAAAATATTGAGAATAACAATACCAAGAATAATACCTTTATTCAAAGAAAGTAATGTTCACTGACCTCTTCAAGGAGAAAACCTCCAACAGAGAAGACATATGTTACAATAATTCTCAATACAATTATTTCTCATGCCTGCTACTCTTATTTATACTAATTCTATCTTGTAAAGAACATTCTAGAGGAAGATATTTCTAAAATAAGAATCTTCTATTATGTATTCTGACATTGACTTGTTCATATTTATTAAATAGGCCTTATTGACTAATGTTGTCCTTTATTACATGGAAAATATATTGTTCTATATATGTGAGGGATTAGATAGGTTATATCCCTAACATGCCCTCCCCATTGAAAAAGAGCCTTGTCTTGAAGGCTTAATATGAGGACATTGTTGTAGAATGGTAGTCAACTCCCAAGTGGCATCTTCTGGTGGAGTATCCTTCCATTGATTTAATAATTCTTTGATGGTTCGTTGAAGGAGATGTCGCTCATGCTATTCCAATACAACTTGTGGCTACAACCAAATGGAACCTTCTTCATCCAACTCTGGTAGATTGTTCTAGGTGTGACACTTGGTGTCAATCAATTTCTTTAGGCATGAGACATGAAAAAGAGGATGTATATTGGAGTGACTGGGAAAGGATAATTTATATGCTAATGATCCCATTCATTTGATATGCCATTAGTCAGGGGATGATAGTTTGTGCTGAGATGCAATTGGGTTCCCGGGAACCTAAATAATTATTTCCAAAAATTACTGGTAAAAGTTGGATCTCAGTTAGAAACAATAGAATGAGGCATCCCATTGAATTTGAATATATTATCCATAAAAAATTTATCCATTATGGATGTTGTAAATGGGTGTTGAAGCGAACCGAAATGAGAATATTTGGAAATATGATTGACTACCACCATGATGATTGATGTATTTCCTGTTTTGGGTAAGACAACAATGAAATCCACAGAAATATTCATCCAAATAGTAGGTGTAAGGGGAAGTGGTTGGATTGTGCCTAAAGGTTTGACAGTCTCACCCTTATTGCATTGATAGGTATCACATTCGACCACAAATGTGTGGATTTATTATTTCATACCATCCCAAAAGAAATAAAATTTGACCCATTCATAAGTTTTGGTAAACCCTGAATGAGCCATGGTAGATGAAGCATGCAACTAAAAGAGCATCGTGGATTTAAGGGCTGATTGTTTTCTTAAATATATGTGAACTTTATAGCAAAACTCGTTATTGTGCCAAGAGTACCTTAGAGCATCTTAGGGATCCTGTTCCAATTGTTGGATTAGGATATTTTTGGGTGTTGCAACCATTCTTGATGAATATCCTAAAGCCATTTAGCAACAATGACTGAAAGGGAAAATAGGGACCCTTCTTCTTCATATTTCTTGGAAAGAGCATCAACCACCACATTTTCTTTTCCCTTCTTGTAAATGATCTCATAATCATATCAAAATAGCTTGATCATAATGAAATTCGTTGTTCTAGGAAGTACTTGAGGATTTGATTATATGATTTAATTTGTAAGGAGAATCCCAATAGATAATGGTGTCATAGATCCACTGCATGAAAAATAGCCAACATTTCCTTTACATAGATCGATTAAACCAAATGTTGCTCCAAAAATTGTTTTCTAGTGAAATCCAAAGGTCGTCCATTTTGCATAAGGACTTCCCTGATTCCTCTCCTTGATGCATCACATTCCAGAACAAAGGTCTTGGTGAAATCAAGTAGGACCAATACAAGAGTAGTGCACATAGCTTCTTTAAAGGCTTGGAAGGATTGGTCAGTGGATGGAATCCAACTAAAATCATTATTTTTAAGGAGAGATGTGAGAGGAACCACCATTTTTCCATAATTCTGAACAAACTTGCGATAATATATTGTTAATTGTTTTTAAACCCAGAAAACCACAGACTTTTAAGAGTTTTAGGGTTAGTCTGATTATGCATAGCTTCAATTTTCTTAGGATCCACCTGCACACCATCCTTTCCAACAATATGACCCAGGTACTCAACTTCAAAAAGGCCATTTAGAGTGTTTGAGGAAAATTGTGTTCTTGGAGAGGATATGGAGAACTTGATCTGCATGGGTGAGATGGGTTGGCCAAGTTTTACTATAGATGCAAATATCATCAAATAAGACTAACACAAAGTAACGGAGGAAAGGACGAAATACATGTTTCATGACACTATGAAAAGTTTAGGGGGAATTACAAAGACCAAAGGGCATGACCAAGAAATCATAGTAGCCTTCATGAGTGAAAAATGCATCCTTGGGAATGTCTGCCTCTTGCATACGTATCTGGTAGTAGCCAGAATGAAGTTCAAGTTTGGTAAAGTATTGAGCCCTAGTGATTTCATCCAAAAGGTCATCTATAACAAGAATAGGGAATTTTTCCTTGATGGTAAGTTTGTTCAATGTCGAGGGCATGAAAATCAGGACACATGTGCCAAATGTCATCCTTCTTAAGGACCATGAAAACATGAGAATAATAGGGACTAGTACTAGGACAAATAACATCCACTTCCAACAATTCTTGGACAATTTTCTCAATTTCATTTTTTTGAGCAAAGGGATGGAGATAAGGGTGCATATTGGGAGGAAGATTTCCCATAATTAAAGGAATGGAATGGTCATTTTCACCACATTATAAACGGAGGTCCTGGGAGTTTGGAAAATAATTTGATGTTAGGAAATGATAGATAAAAGGTTTGGGTGCAGAGAGGGAGTCTCAACTACATGAATAGAATGGAGTTGGGAAATGATTCCAAAATAACCTTTTTTGAGTAAATTTTCCATGTGGTGGGAAATGATGATCTCCAGAGAGCCTATTGTAATGCCTTGGAATTTATATTGTTGGCCTTCCTACTGGAATTGCATATTCAAATCCTTGAAATACATGGTTATGGAGCCTAGACTGCATAGGAATTAAACACCAAACACAATGTCACAACACCCATGTCAATAGAAAAAATGTGAGATTTCAATTTATACTAACCAATCTATAGGAGCACATTTTCACAACACCCCCCACATTTCATGGAACCAACATTGGAAATCATGATTTGAAAATTGTTGACAGAAAGGATATAACAATTGATTTTTTGGGAAAGGCAGAGATGAATGAAATTATGAGTGTTACCACTATCAACTAAGAAGATGAATTTCATGTGATTAATGTAACCAATCAATTTGAGGGTTTGAGGAGAAGAAAATCCAGTGAGAGAATTCAGTGATATCATTGGTTCAACTTCAGGAGGATCATAGGGTGATGTAAGATAATCTTTTTGGGGTAGTGTTTCCTCAGGTGAAACCTCAACATCTTCATCAAAAACATCCTCTAAAATTTCCATAAAGAGTTTTTGTTCTTTACATGTTCCCCAGAAAATATTTTTCATCACAATTATAGCAAAGACCCTTGATTTGGCATTCAACCATTTTTGCGTGAGTTAATTTTTCGATCTTGAAAGGAGTGGAAGGAGGGGTAGGATTGGTAGTTTGAGTGCGAGGAATAAAGGAGGGTTTGAATTTCTAGGAGGAGACAATATGTTGGGATTCCTTGGCTCGTTGAGTAGCTTCCAACCAAGTTTTAGGTAAAGCCATTAGGACCTAGGCATAAATTCCATCCTTGACTCCACTGATGAATCATTTCCTGAAGAAAGCATCTGGCATGCCCTCGGTTCAGAAATCCAAGTGTTCAAAGGAAAACATAAATCCTTCCACTGTGTCGAATTGTTTCAATTTGGTCAAATGGCCTAGATAGTGGGTGTTAGTGCTAAAGTGTTCATAAATCTCTGCAACAAATTGTGTCCAAGCAACATACCCTTGGCGTGTATTTCTATTCCATTTCCACCCTTTCCAACATTCATATCCATATACAGGACACCATAATGAAGTTTTTCCAACTCATTAGTAATTCAATTCAAAGAGAAATAATGTTCCATTTGAGTGACCCATCCTGTGGGATCTGAGCCATCAATTTTTTTCACCTCAACTCTGGTAAGACGGGGGTCACAATGAAGCGATTTGGAATGAAATTCCATATTATGGGAAGATTCTTCACATTCATAGTGTGAAGGTTATTCAAATGAGGGAGAGTCGTGGAACAGTTTTAACCATTTGTTGAGATCAATTGTGAGGGAGGCCAATTCACCCTTAACTACTACAAATTCTCCTATAATGTTGGCCTCGAATGTTTCCAATTTGGAATTGGTGGAAGCATGTCCAAAGTCACTCTCTAGATGTTTTCCCTATTTTGTTTGGATTCTTCTTGCAGGTGAAGGATTTCTTGGTTATGAGTGGTCTCCATTTGAGAATTAGGGGTGTCGGGAAGGGAAAGTGGTTCCATGGAAAAAATATGGATAAATGATATGCATGACGGTGATCATGGTGAAAAGAGGAATACAATGGGATAGGTGTCAAATAAGGATGTCGGGAAGGGTAGGTGGGACCATAAAAAAAATTCTTATAAGTGATAGGTACCACAATGATCAAGGAAAAAAGGGGAGTCGAGTGGGATGGGTCACAAAGAAGAGTGTCGGGTCCATGAAAAAAAACAGACTTAAAAATTATAGGTACCACTGTGATTAGGGTGAAGAGAGGATTACAATGGGATAGGTCCCAAATAAGGGTGTTGGAGGGACCACTATAATCTATTTTTTCCTAACTCCTGCAGATTTATACTTCGAATTGAATAATGGTGTATCCTAAATTCATAATATAAAAAAATGGGTAGTAATTTTGCAACCAAAATGAAGGAGGAAAGGTTGCATGGCCAAAATATCCTTTTTGTTCCTTGTCTGGTATGTCCCCCCTAGGTTAGGGTTTACAGGGTGCATTTGGACAAGGGTTTTCCTTGTGTTATAGCTCTCTGATATACATGTGAGGTCAAATAGTAGTACTCGGCCTTATATCTCAGGGAACCAACTAAGGAGTATTTATCGTTCCCTTAGTCGTACTACAGGTCAGACAGTTGGCTTAGGTTGATGGACATTTGGTATGGATTGTTAGTTTTCATTGATATCGACCATTGGAGAGTGATATTGTATATTATGTCAACCCTTAGTTATTGATGTCAACCCTTGGAGAAAGTCTAGTAGCGAATTCTGGTAGCACAAAGGTTTGGGTAATGGACCCAAGTTTGTTTGATGTATAATGGTATGAATTTTAATATATTTGAATGTAATACTATTCTATATTGTTATTACATGTCATTCCATTTCCGGTGGTATGTGGAACGTCATATAAATCCTCATGGTTAGAGAGTTATGGCCATGTGAAGTTGGAGAATTCAGGTTTGGGTAATGGACCCAAGTTTGTTTGATGGATAATGGTATGATTTTTGATATATTTGAAGGTAATAATATTATATATGGATAGTACATGTCATTCCATTTCCGGTGGTATGTGGAACATCACATAACTCCTCACGGTTAGAGAGTTATGGCCATGTGAAGTTGGAGAACCCTCATGAGTCATCTAGAAGCCCCAAAAGGTCAAAGTGGTTTAAGAGATTTTAGAAGGTAAATAATAAAGTGAAGTGAGGAGTGTACCGTAAGTCAAAGTGAATAGAAAATAAATTATTTAAATAATAAAGTTAATGGAGAAAATACTAAGTTTACAAGTAGTTAGAAGTGGTTTAACCCTAAAATAAGGAAAGTGGGTTAAGATGGTTAAAAGATAACCCCTTGAGGAAGCTACATGAAAGTATAAATAAGAGACAAGGCTCTCTAATTTTAATTACACTTGAGAATATTGAATATCTACAGGTGACTGAGGTAACCAAAGGATATCTAAGTCGAATTTAAGAGGGAAGGTGAAGAAAAGAAGGTCGAAATTCAAGGGAGGATAAATTATTTTTATGATGCTTTCTAAGGTATGTTATTTATAGGTCATCTCACCATTTTCGCAATAATTTTTTTCTAGAATGACTCATACCATGAAATTGGGAGGCCATTGAGGAAACATATCCAAGTATCTGTAGTAGAAATTTGATCTTGTGGGTCATTTTATTTTTGGAGTTACATGCCGTGGAAAATAGGGTTTGTGGTTAGTCCTGAAACTAGTCTAAAACAGGTGTTTTGGGTAAAAAAGTCATAACAGATCCAAATTCAGTAAGACCAAATGTGTTGGTTATAGTACAGTCTGTTTTATTCTTTGTACAATTTTCAGATCCATACAACAAATATTTCGTGCATGGCACGCTCTACAAATTCGCTCTCTAGAATAATCCAGAATTCAACAAGGTATACCATTTTTTCTATAACTCATTTTCTGAGAGGTTCCAAGTAGTGAAACATAGAGGAATTGCATAAAACACACTGAAGAACATTGTGTA
>JASDQU010309694.1:68938-96069 GCA_032191745.1 Picea mariana
AGTGGAATCATTTCTTGAGCCTCTATTGCATGGTTATGCCCTTCAAGGTCCTCCTTCTCAACCACAACTTCATTCACCCAAACTTCTTTTACCAAGGTTTCATATTTCTGATCTATAAAATCCAGCTTATCCAAGATTGATTTCTGTTAAGTCCCCTTCTATTTACTTATATGAGTAATAAAGGATTTGTTATGCCAATATAATTCTACCATCTTGAAGTATTTGGTGTCTTTACTTTTGGAGAATCTCATATCGAGAATCCAATTTAGTAGGTCATTGTCCACCTTCTCAGTGGATGTATGGCCCCTCTTCCATCTAACTCTATTTTTTGTTCTCCCAACTTTCTCTTTTAGAAAGGCTAAGAACCTTTTTTGGTAATACTTTGTTGCTTCCATGACTTCCCTTTAGGTCGGTAACCATTCATGTCCATGGAAGTATTTGGTTCTATCTAGTTTTCAAAGGTAATGATTAACTCAGTGTTGATAGGAATGGGTTCTTCAAGCCCACTATCAATGATTAATCTACCTATCCCCACCTCTGAATTCAAACAAAAATTGAAATGTGCCTCAACAAAGCTAAGAATAAGAAAACAAGAAGGATGTTCATATCCCTCCCAAGCCCTTTTAGGAATATATAAGTCCACTCAAGCATAACCAAGCCCCCGCTTGAAAATGCTTGATGAAATCCAAGGCTGGCACAAAATGCTTAAGAAACACAGAGAAAACATAGAAAAATCACAAAATTAACTAACATTTCTTGCTTTCCCACAAATCTACATGTTTCCACTTCAACTTCTGAACTATTTGTATTTCATTTTATAGACCTTACCCATTCATATTCACCATTTGATCATGATAGGATTTAATTCTCCAGGAAGGTGTTGAGTACAACTTTGGATCAAAAGTAAATTATAATTGCATGTGTCTCTCCTCCCTCATTCACACACCATTCCATCACGGGAGTCTATGGCTACCTATTAATTTAATTGGAAAACATCAAGTCTATCAATGAATGTGTCCATTGTTAAAATGTGACAACAATAAATTAAAAGAAAATGTAAAAACTAAAATTTACTTATGTAAATATTTGGTGATGTTGGTTTATGAAACCGGTGGAAGTTTGTATAATGGGTGGTAATTCTTATTACTATGTAACAATTCCATGATAGATGTATATCTATGAATCTCAAGAGATGTCTCTAGGGTTAAGCCTCATTGTAAGCTTATCTTGAATAATGAAGATATTGATACCTTTCCCCGTGGATGTTTCCTTGTAAAGGGTTTTACCATGTAAATATTGTGCCATGTGTTTTTGTTGTTGTTATATTATTTCTCTGCAGCATATGTCATGATCTCTATTGGAAAGGGATTTTGATTGAGAACTAAGTTTTGGAGCTGCGTCGTAAAGGCGGGTTCGACGTGCACAACAAAGGAACAATTTGAAGGGTGTAATTAACAAGATAAAAGAAGGATAAAAGAAACATGTTGGTGAAAAAGTAGGAAAAGTAGCAAGAAGACAAAAACGAAGGAAAAGAAGCATGTTGGTGAAAAAGTAGGAAAAAAGCTAGGACCTATTAGGGTTTTGGGATAAGCTATTAGGGTTTTTAACCCTAATTCTATGTATAAATATGTAATGGGTCTGAGAAGAATAGGATGTTGAGAATGAGAGATTGGGTTGCTTATGATTGAGAATCTATGCTTAATATTTTGGAGAGATTTTGTAGATATAGGATTGAACTACAAAGCAGCTAGGCAGGATTGAGGACTAGAATATGTTGTATCTTTGTAAGCACAATGAGCAGGCCTGAGGTGATCACTGCATGAAGATTAATATAGAAGCCAGTCGTTGTAGATGTAGCCCAAGGATTGGGTGAACAATGTTAAAATCTTGTGTTTAAATATGATTGTGTTGATGTGATAGTTTTTAATGTTATCTTTATGCATGCTAGTATAGATCTGATTAATATATGGTTGATGCACAATAATCATTAATAGTTCATTGGGTTGGTTATGTCATGATCTATGTTATGTTGGTTATGCATGCTAGAGTTTATGCTACTGATTGAATCCCAAATGCATTAATGTCACATAACAACTAAGATAAAGGTAATAATTTGTTAGTTAAGGAAGACTGGAAATAGGGTCTGCTAACTAATAAGAGGAGGGTAAATAAGGATATTGCATGCGGAGTGAATTAGTATAAGTAACAATCATGTTGATATCCTCACATCTTTTTCATCCCTGCAAAAACTTGGTTCCTGCAACTCCAAAAGATGTCTCGGGTGAGACTTCACTTGCATGCAGGTGATGTCAAAAGGGATGGTGTCTAAAGGGTTTGTTGGTTGAATACCTTGAACCTAGGGTCTTATAATCACGTGCCAACAAATGGTTTCGTTGTCAGGAATTGAAATTTGCAATAGAGGGAATGTTTTGGAGGCCGACTAAGAAAGAAATCATCGAATGGATGGAAAGGAAGGAGCAAGAATTTTCCCATTGAGAGAATAGAAACCCTCGGATGAAAGACAAACAATGGTTGCAAAGATATGTGTTCACATAGTTGCATGAGATTTTCTTTGGTGAATTTTCTTATTATTTTAACAGAATGGTTATAAAGGTTAGTGGAGAATACTAGAAGATACCAAACTGCAATGTCAATGAACTAGACCCCTTAGTTGGTAGGACAATTGAATTCTATAAGAAATATTACTTCTCGCGTAGTCAATTTCTAGTTACATAGTATCATGGGGGGTTATATTATGGAATTTGCGGTAGATTGTACCTACTCATATAGTATCGCAAAGAGGGATTTCTTTAAGGGTCTGCATGGAAGGTTTATGAAATCATTGAGTACCCGAATACAGATGTTGTGTGACAAATGTGTGATGACAATGGAATTTGATTGCTAAGGGGCTTCACACACATAGTGGAACTAGGGGTTGACCAGAGGATGGTCTAAAGGTAGGAAGGAATAAAGAAAGAGATGAATAAGGAAGGGAGGGATTGAGGATGCAGAAAAATGAAGAGGGTGTATAAGAAGAAGATGATGAATTTGGGGTATTGCGTAGTGGAAGAATGTACAAGAGGTTGAAGACTGGGGATGAGAAAGGAGAGCTACACAATGAGTATGAGAGGAGAGAACCTTGCACACTAATCTAGATCAAAGAAATATCGCACAAAGAAGGAGAGAAAGAGGATTCTTAGTTCAGTCCTATAATAGAAGAGTCGTTAAGTCCTACTCAGGATGGATCCTGTGTCGAATCCACGACCCCGTGTGCATCAATTGGATTTGAGATAACATTTGAATATTTTTCAAAAGAACTTATAGTTAGCAGAGGAAGTAATAATAGTGGTAGCCATAGCAGTGAAGCAGTGCATTGAGTCAGAGTTAGCCAACATCACCGAGGGGAGGTACTACGCCAAACACTATGACAGGGTTAGATAATACCTTGAGAATGTTTGAGTTCCAGGGAGTTGGGTGGAAGGACCCAAAACAACATTTATTTTTATGTGAGACAATTTGTGCTGCGAAGAATGTCCAGGAAGAGGTGAAAAAAATTGTGCAACTGGAAACAACGTTTAAGGGCCGCACATTAGTATGGTACATGAAACTGCATAGTACTACACTAGCAGGTCAAACAAGGACATTGACATAAATTTGAAAAGCATTATTAAAAGAGTTCAAGAAACCGAAATATGAATCATAATACATTACAAAATTGAAGAAAATTAAACAAGTGCAGACTAAGTCAGTTTGGGACTATGATCAAATATTTAAGGATTTGATGGGTAGATTGTCATTCCATATTCATGATCAACAACACAGAGAATGGTTTATTGTAGGACTATTGCCACACATTCTTTGTCTGTTGATACAACAGAAGGTTATGTCACAACCTGAATCTTCAGAGATTGCAATGAATCTAGAAGCATCTCCAGTAGGAGATGGTGGAGGGATGGATCAAGTCTAGACACATTTAGCTGCCTTGAAAATCCAAT
Source organism: Picea mariana (assembly GCA_032191745.1). Lineage (NCBI taxonomy): Eukaryota > Viridiplantae > Streptophyta > Pinopsida > Pinales > Pinaceae > Picea > Picea mariana. The sequence goes on from JASDQU010309694.1 coordinate 72,934, forward strand.
TAGAAAATTTGATGAAAGGAAAGGAGAAGAAATAAAACGTTTGGTGTACCACGTGTAGCACTAAAGGCCACCATACAGACGAATTCCCAGCCTTTGCACAATATTTGGCAAAAGGAGCACCGAGCCCATTACCAGGAGGAGGGTACTGTGAAATATGCAATACATGGGTACATCATCTGTCTAATTGTCCATTGCTGCATAAATACTAGAGTACGCCCTGTAATTTATTCTGTAACTTTTGCAAGTCACTAGGTCACGAAGATAAGGATTGTCGCGCATTCAATCTGATGAGAGAGTGAACTTCATATATGTATATAATTCAAGAGGAAAATGTTGTGACAAAAGGAGGAATTCCACAGTATAACAATCCGAGAGGTTTTAATATAGGAGGTAGAGGAGGATTTGGTAGAGATTGAGGCAGAGGAGGGTTTGGTAGAGGAGGTATAGGCCCAATAATATGTTACAATTGTAATCAACCAAAACACTTAGCTCATGACTGTTGGAACCCTTGTACAACCTATAGTTATTGTAGAGCACTAGATCATGCGATAGAAGATTGTCCTCAATTACTTCTAAAATGGTAGGCAAGAGGGAATCAAAACCAGCACCAAAATCAGAACATACAAAAGATATAAGCATAGATACATGACTAATGACCCAAAATAATAGTTGTCACATGTGGAGGAGCTAGTATAGGAGATGACGCGGCAGATGAAGGAAGGAATATTGAGAAATGGGTGAGGAAATCAACAAGGCCTATGCCAACGTTTGACCCACAACAAGAAGAAAATACATATCAACAGAAAAGCAAAGAGATACTAGGATCGGATTGGATAGAATCGACATCTTCTACACCTCCTATGTTTGACATGCTTCTGGTCTATGGCCGTACTATCCTGGAAAGGATGCTTGAGAAGTTAAGTCCTTTGAAAGAATTTCTGAAAAGTTGGTTAGCATTGATGAAAGAGGAAACTGCATTGAATGCATTGCAAGGAATGATTGATCATTGTGTGCAAGAAAATGAACTTCCTATTACACAGAGGGCAGTGAGTCAAGTATGTGCAAAAAGAGGACACTGAGAGAGTTCAATCTAAGTGCGAAAATTGGGGAGCATGATGTGGACACTGCCATTTTAGACTTGGATTCTCATGTAAATATTTTACCAAAGAAAACATGGTAAATTATGGGCAAGCCTAAGTTAACCTGGTTTCTCGTCTAGCTAAGATTGGCGAACCTGCACAAGATAACACCAATTGGACGATTGTTAGGGGTACCTGTGAATATAGATGAGGTGCACAATATAGCCGATTTCGAAGTCATTGATATTGTGGATAATAGTCATCTGTATCCATCGATAATGGGGATTGAATGGGGCTTTGAAAATTAGATGATTATTAATCTTAATAAAAGGTAAACGATCTTTGAAGTACGGGACTTGAAGGTTCAACATCGTTGGATCCAAAAGAAGGAAAGAGGTATATAAAACTAGCTAAAGGGAATGGAATTGATAACTTAAATAACATGACTACATGAATATAGGAATACCTTAATCTGATTGCAGATGGCAGCCTAAGTTGGAGAAATATTAGCTCATGTGCGTAAGATTCAGAGGAACGTTTGGAACGTTGGAAACAAAGGATGCACGAAGTATCCACGAGGTGGTGTGCCCGGATTACTCGATCATTTCCCTGGATTGGAACGGAGTTATGTGACCCACCCAAGTATGATGGTCTGACTGACATAAGATCTTTTGTAAAGGCATTTCAGTTGCAGATACCCAAGCAACAAATATTGTTGGCATTAAATGTTGTCTTGAAAGATACTCTAGCCAGATGGTGGGATTCACATGAAGAAGGAATAGAAAATTGGCAGCAGTGCAAAAGATTAATGGAAATTACATTTGATACCGAGGTTGAGTATAGTGCGCAAAAATATGCAGAAGTAAGTGACTGAGCAGATCATATTGTGCATTGTAGCAAGATATGGAGTTTGATATTGATGAAGGAATGGACACATTGGTTCATACATACATTGGATATGATCCCCAAGAACTGGTACCTAGAACTAGAAATGCGCAAAGAAACAATGAACTGGGACAAGATAACTCAAATATTTAAGGTAACATTTATTTTTGAAAACGAATCCCCATTAGTATATGTAACTTTGCAGGTCACTAGAAACAATTTTTTTTTTCAGTAGAAGAGTCAAACTCAGTCGATGGATGTAGTACCTATGTATAGTGCGCACAAAGCTTCTATTACAATTCATGAATTACTGGAATGTTATAATGTTCCTCAAGAAGATCAAGATGATGAGGATCCAATAAATATACAAGTATTTGGTACTGAGGGGGAACTGTAATGTTCCTGACTTGGCTAGTCTANCTAGGAAACACTGCTAATGTGTGTGTAGGATCAAAGGTTTACAACATATAAATGATCATACAAATAATAAATGTGACAAAGGACTGCAAAGTTTGTATTATGATATCTGTTATAAGCCTAATTTGCACCTAGCTTGCATACTTGGCTTCAGGCCCTACTATTTTCCAATTTCTTCAGCCAAGCTCTTCTAAAAAGCCCTCTTTTTTGAGCCACACGCGCCCTGGCCTTCTACAGCCCGCGTATGCACACATCCATATGCCTGCAGGCCTTCTAAATCCCGCATATACTAACAAAAGCATGAAAAATGGAAAGTTGCAGACGGGAAATAGAGTTTCTGGAAATTGCTAAAACCGTTTGACTGCCTATGGCCAGTCATTCAACCAGGTAACTACCTATAAAAGAAGGGGTAGGGATCCCATTTAAAGAGGAGGAAGAAGAAGAGTATAGAGGCTCTGCCCAAATTTATCCCCCCCTTTGCCCCAATTTCTTGCAATTGTATTGTGAGGTTGAGTAGTTGGTGCATTGTGAAGAGGAGCCCAGGACCAGGTTCGAGGAGCAGTGTCGGCCACATATTGTAAGTTTACTCTTGTGAAGATTAATACAGAAAGGAATACTTTTTTAGTCCCACCATATCATGTGTTCAAATTGTGTATTTATTTTATGATATTGTCACATCTAACCCAGCAATTAGTATATGAAATGCATGTTTGCAGCTCTTTGTTTGTCCATGTGTGAATGCAGGTCATATTTGGGAGGAGGCTTGTAGTCAAGGAGCGAGTGAAAGCAAAGGGATTGACATCAAACGAAAGGTTTAAGGTAGAGTTACCTAATCTTGTTTGCACCTTTGTATTGCATGAATGTGGGGTTTTGTGTTGGGAGAATAGGAAAAAGTAGATGCCTTTAAATGGGCATTTTCTGCATGCATGATTAGAGCCCTTAAATGCTAAGTCCGTAAGCAGGATTTCCCACTCACATCAGAATTGGCGACTCCAGTGGGGAGTCTCTAGGGTTCTTTGGGGATTTTTTATTAGGCATTTTGAAATTGGTTTTACTGCCTTTTTTGAGTTTCTGCAAGAAGTCTGAGTGTTCAGGGGTTCTGGTTCTCAATACCAGTCTTTCCTGCTCTACTTACCAGACTATTTATTTTATGTTTTTGAGAGTCTTAGGAGGCATACGTGCCCTGTAGTGGGACAGCACGCGTATGCACGTGCCCTGCCTTTAGTAAGCCCGCGTATGTATGCCTGCTGATGAAGTGTTAGCTGCATGTCTGAGAACCCAACAAATCCTTCTCAGGAAGAGGCAGTCATCCTCTCCCCCAAAGAAGTGATCCTTCTCAGGGATCTTCTGGGTCCTTCTAGGTCTCTGATTGAATAGTCCATAGTCAGGTAAAAACCTCAGGATTAGCTTTGTTTCGCTATATTTTTCTTGCCTCTTTGCGTCAAAGTAAGTTTTTTTTTTTACCTTTAAGGGGTGCTAGTGTTCAATACCAGTATCCTCTGCTGAAGATTAGTTGCTTCTTTTCCTTTTTTTGAAGGATTTCAGAGGCACACATGGCCTGCAATGGGCCTGCCCACGTGCACACGCGCCCTTCCCTTCTACAGCCCGCGTATGCATGCTAGTTGTTGAAGAGACAATCGTGTACCTGTCCAGAAAAGTTTTTGTAGGCAGTAATCCTCCTCCCCGTCAAGTTTTTACTTCTCAAGGTCTTTCTTGTATGAATGTGGTCTCTGTCATACCACCTTAGCCTAGGTTTGGACTCTATTATGGCTTGCTTTTTCATTCAAAGTCTTCTTCTGTTTCTTTGTTAGGTTTTTTGATGAGATAATGAGTCAGTCTAATCTGCCTTCTTGGTTGTCAGTATCTCCCCATGGTCAGTGGTTGGCTAGAAACTTTTTTTGGCCTTGTCTTGTTTTGTCTTTTTTACCATTTTTGCTTCAGAAAAGGAGAAAGCTTCCAGGTTTGGTTTTTCTTGTTTTTGAGGCACAATAATAAAAAAAAAATAGATATTTTCTTTGTTTGGTTAAGTAGTCAAGTGTTTGAACAAATTATCAGGAAAAAGTTCATTTTCATAAGTTCTTGGCTGATCGACTTAGGAAAATAAGTAGCTCATAGTCGAGTGAAAGCCTGTTTTCAGTTTTCTATCAAAAGATCTTAGAAAGAAATTTTGAAAATTTGGTTAAAGTAAAATCTTTTTGAAGAAGTAGTTTTGTTTTAAGCACTTTGCATGTTCTTCTTTTCGTCACTATAAAACATCATTGGTTTCATTATCATCTCCTATGACTTTAAAAACAACCACTAAAATAAATGTTTAAATAAAATATTTTAGACTTTATGTTTTGTAGGGTACACCAACAAGTCGAGGACTAGAGCCTTGATTTAGGTTGGAGAGGAAACTCTTCAAGGCTACCAAACACAAACATAAGAGTATGAGCTAGGGAGTGTTCAAAGTCCAGTTACCATGAAATTTTTCCATGACCCCCCTCTAACAAAAGGGATAAACACGAGGTCACGTGCGGAAAGCTAGCGGAGATAACCCCTCCAAAATAGGACCAAGCGTAGTGGGGAACACATATAGAGGGCTTGTCCTGGGATTCCATCTTTAGCACTTTCCATAGAGCTTCATGGGTCTCAAATCTATTCGAGGTCCTTAGTTGTCTTCCAAAACACTTGCTCTCGATACCCTAGATAGATTTCAAGCTTGATACCCTGCTCATTGCGGTCCACCCGACTGTCGACTGTACCCACCTAGAAACTGTTCGCGAGCTAGCAACTTAGTTGCCTATCATTCTAGTGACTTACACAGGTGACTGCGGGGGTATACCACGGTACCTAGGACAAACATCAGGACACACTTTGCAGAGTATACCCTCAGGGTGCTTCCATATTCGAGTTTCACTTGCACCGGTAAGTTGCTCTAGTGTTGGTTGTTGTAACTGTTCTTCCAACTAGCTAGTGACTGCCTGTTTTATCTCATAGAAATTTTTTGATAGAGTGTGTTTGTTTCTCAATCCATTAGAAATGCCTTAGTGTGTCTCTGATCTTCTCACACCATGTAGGATCAAGAGCTCCGTTGGTCGCGAGCCTACCACCGGTCGATCTGGAGCCACCCCCATTGCCACTAAGGCAGAAGCTAGACCAACAAGGGTCGTTTGAAGAAAATGGGACACGGGTAATTGTGTCCAACCCAACTTCAAGAGAAGAACATCTCATGCCGGAGGAACCAACCAATACTGGACTTGGAGTGCAAGATCTTGGTCCTAACAAACCTCTGGTTACAGATCTTTTGGTGCCCGTTGTCATACAAGTCTATCCTTATGAGCGTTTGGAAGTATCCCAAGCAAAGATGGAACCAAATCCTGCAACTTCTTCAAGGAATTCTCATATTCCCTCTACGACTGTCACAACTGGGGGTGTTCCACCTCCTAACCAACCATCTCCAGTCCGAGCCATTATGGTCTCGAATGCCTCTACTTCGGGCAATGGTTCGCTCCCATGTTTGGCAGTGATCACTGCTTCGTTGTCTCAGAGTGCATCAGGCCCTCTGTTTACATACATAATGCCTGGCTTTGATCCAAATGGTTTCCGTTTTCACTCCATCCAACCAACTATAATTCTAAGGGCAAGGAGTTCAAACACTCCTCTGCAAGGATCCACGAGGGGAATTCTAGCTCCTTATAATGTTTTCCCTTATGGAGGGGGTCACATACCTCCTTTGTTCCCTTCACTCAGCGGTGCTCACCATCAATCCCCCGGGCCAAGAATGAACTATGGTTCATATGGAGTGAGTAGTCAAGGACTGCCTTCTAATAGTAGTCACCATTCAGCCAGCAACCAAAATTTTCCTGGCAACTTGGTGCCAGTCAAAATCTGGGTCCCTTTTTCCACAGTCATAATCAACAGCCTAAACTATCGTTCCTGGAAACTTTGCATTTGCCTGACTTGACGAGGTTGTTGAATGAACCCATTTGTCATGATCCGCGTTGGCCTCCTATGCCGACCAAGTTGCCTTCATACATTCCAAAGTTTGAATCCAAACCTAACGAAGATCCAGGCGATCATGTGACTACTTTTCATCTCTGGTGCTCGTCTAACTCACTGAAAGATGAATTCGTTCAGTTGCGCTTGTTTCAACACACTCTCATCAGGAGTGTTGTGAAATGGTACATTGAACTCAGCTACTCAAGATACTCTTCCTTCGGCGAATTGGAAATGGCTTTCTTAAAACATTTCCAATTACCTGTGAGATACGATGCCGACACCGAATTGCTGGCCAACTTTGAGCAGACAAAGGTGGTTTGTATCTCCGATCACATATGACAATGGAGACACCGAAAGAGTTTGATAAAAGTACCAATCCCACCAACATTTTTGCTAGAGTGGTTCCTTAAGTCTTTGGTACCCCAGTTATCCAAAGATGTAGTGACATCGAGAGTCTTTTCTGAAGAAGATGCGATAATGAGGGGTCAACAACTTGAGCTAATTTACTCGCAATCTGGCCTACTTTATGAAATCTTTCCAGATGCACCTAGGTCAATTCTTGATAAAACCAGACAGAGCATTGGACCACATGCCAATAGTATTGTGGGTTCAACACAAGCTAAGTCCATTGATCCACTATCAAAAAAATTGCAACAATTGTCGATACAACAAACAGCGGCTAGCTAGACCACAGGTCCGGCTGCTCTCCCTACCCAAATGTTGAATGTACACAACGTACAATCGACAAACCCGAAGGCCAACCAACAACCCGACGAGAAGAAGAAACAATGAAAGAAGGGTAAAGGGGATAAGAAACCTATCAATAATGTTGGCGGGGGAAACACTTAAAAGTTATTGGCACAACAACAACCTGTTGTGTTAACGAACCCATTCCAACATAGGAAAAATTTAACTCAATCCTCGGTGAGTGCAGAAGGGGGTAGTCAAGGACCTCCTCCGTCTTCGAGTAATCCTTCATCCATGAATGTGTATATGGTGAAAGGTGATGCATACATATCAACCAGAGCGCATGATTACGAAATGCCTAGCTCCTCTGAGAATAGTAAAGAAGCTAATATCCCCCCTCTTCCTCTCCATATTGAGAAGACGTTGGGCGAAACAATGACATGCATCCAAAAAGGTGCGTTCAAGAAAGATTCTCACAACTTGAATGCAAGGGCTGCCCAGAACTTCTCTGTGGTGGAGGATTTGTCACAAACCCCTTGTGCGATGTCTGCTTTGGAATTCCTCCAGAGTTGCCCTTCCTAGAGAAAGGCTCTGTTAGCTACTTTAGGATCCACTGAGACTTGTAATTCGGGCACGATGATGCTTGATACAACTGACTTAAAACTTTGTCTCCCTTACCACGTTGCATTTCAGATAGTAGTGGCTTATACCACAAAAAAATTTACACGAAACATTTTCCGCACAGTGGTTGATGAGGGTGCCTCAACATGCGTAATGTCTTTGGCATGTTGGAAGGGAATAGGCCAACCCATTTTGTCTCCATCACCAACTCTTCTTACCTCTTTCGACAGTCATTCTTTTCGACCACATGGAATCATTCCCTCTTTCCCCATGCAGTTAGGGGGGAAAGTCATGTGCGTCGAAGTTGAAGTAGTCGATGCTCAACTCAACTATAATCTTTTGTTAGGAAGGAGTTGGACTTATGCTATGCAATAAGTGGTTTCTACTATTTTATGGGTCTTGTTGTTTCCACACAAGGACCAGATAGTGACCATTGATCAGTTGTCTTTCTCCCATATTGACCCTTCATCGGCGGCATCCATGGTCCCGATGATCGATAACCCTCAACTCGACATCGTCAACATAGGGGTTGGTTTGTGCCTACCTTTGATGGGTACTTTCGATTACCCACCCCCTCCCAATGATATTAAGTTCATGTCAAACCAGCCTAAGGTTGAGATTTTTCAAGTCTCGTCATTTCATATGACTTACTTTCATGATCCATGGACTCTTCCTTCCCCATAAAACACAATGGAAGGGACAGGGCACCATCGCATGGCCATGCCCTTGTCCATGACAGAAGTTGTGTACTCTATAATCCAACAAGCTTCCACCGACCCCGATCTAACTCCTGCGCAAGAGTTAGATCTGATCTCAGAGCCTACTTGGGCTTGAGGTTCCCTTGTCAATACCGATTCTTTAGACTTAGTCCTACCCTCTAACGAAGCAATCATAGAGGCAATGACCAGTCTGGACAAGCCCTGGGATGATCTCCATCACAGATCTTACTTCCTCCCAGAGGTAAGAAGAATTGAAGCAAGAGAATTCACTTTGACTATGACTGGAGATAGGTCGTGTCCTATCAATCCCTTGTCTATGCACGCAGTTTATGCCGAGGGTAATATGGAAGCCATCGCTGAAACAATACCTATTGATATCTCCAGAACCCCTGGCATCACAAAGAATGTCCTCGTCGGAGCTGATTTCTCCCCCAAAGAGATTTGAATCTACATGGATTTATTTAAAGAATTTCGTGACATTTTTTCTTGGTCTTATGAGGAAATGTCAGGCATCGATCCAAGAATTGTTGAACATGAAAACACAACCTATCCTAACACTAAGTCGGTCCGGAAGAAGCTTCGTCCAGTCAATCCTAGGAAAGAAATAGCTATCAAAGATGAAATATAGAAACTGCTTAAGGCAGGTTTTATCTATCCCATTCACTTGACTCAATGGGTGTCAAACCCTATTTCAGTCGATAAGAAACAGGGTACGATTCACGTTTGTACGGACTTACGTGATTTGAATAAGGCTTGTCTAAAGGATAATTTCCCCACACCATTTATTGACCATATAGTCGATGAATGCGTAGGATGCGAGGCCTTTTCTTTCATGGATGGTTTTTCAGGCTACATTTAGATACAGATCAAACCCGAAGACCAACACAAAACCACTTTCATTTGTCCATAGGGTACATTCGCTTATCAAAAAATTCCTTTTGTTTTGAAAAATGCTAGAGCTACCTTTCAGTGGGCCATGTCTTTCACTTTCCATGATCTCAAACATATAGTTGAGGCTTACCTTGATGACTTAGCATCACGATCTTGTAAGAGAGTTGATCATCCTATGCACCTCAGACTCATCTTTGAGCGATATCACTACTACCGGATTCACTTGAATCCAAACAAGTGAAGTTTCTGCGTTACGTCAGGTCATCTGCTAGGTTTCATAGTTTCAACAATGGGGATCATGGTCGATCCTCTCAAGGTTGAGGCAATAGTTCAGTTGCCTCCCCTGTGCATGATCCTTCAACTTCAGAGTTTGCAAGGAAAAGCGAACTTCTTACGACGTTTCATCACAAACTATGCCAAGATCACAAAGGGATTTATGCGTTTACTCAAGAAGGATGTCCCTTTTCATTGGGACGAAGTTGCTCAATGCTTGTTTGATGCTTTGAAACACACCCTCACGTCTGCCCCTCTGCTTCAACCATTCAATTATAATAAAGACTTCTTATTGTACTTGGCTGCAGTAGAGTCGACCATCGGTATGGTCTTGGTTCAGGAGGATGACGTGCTTTCCGAGTATGTGATCTATTATCTAAGTCGAGGCCTGGTTGGACCAGAACTTAATTATTCCCACATTGAAAAATTTGCATTGGCAGCAGTTCATGCTGTCCAACGATTCCGTCATTATATCTTGTTTCGCAAAACCACCATCATTTTCATTGTGAATCCATTTCAATACATGTTGACACAATGAGTAATTGGCAGAAATACCAGTAGATGGATAGTTGTCCTCCAAGAATTTAACTTAGATTTTGTTTCGGCAAAATCCAAAAAGTCATTGGTCTTTGTAGAACTCATATCGAAACTTCCGATCAAGTCAAGTGATGTTATGCCCGAAGAGTCGCCTATTAAAAGAGACATGTTTTTGATTGTGTCTTCAAACCCCTGGTATGGAGATATACTTGTCTATCTCCAGACTTTGAAGTTCCCCACCTCTGCTTCTCGTGATGAGCGTCGTTGTATACGCCATCAAGCCAAGAACTATCTTATACTCAAAGACACATTGTATCGTCGAGGCATAGATTCCATCCTTCGTCGATGTCTCACTCATGAAGAAGCAGAAATCATCCTTAATGATTGCCACACTAGAGCATGTGGTGGCCATATGTCTGGGTTGGCAACAACCCAAAAGATCTTATGCATCGGTTACTTCTAGCCAACATTAATCAAAGATTGTGTTGAATCGGTCAAGAAGTGCCACCTATGTCAAATCTTCTCTCAGAAGATGAGGGCACACCCTGTTTCTATGTTTACCGTCATTACCGTTGGTGCTTTCACCAAGTGGGTGATTGATTACACTACATGCAACCCCCTTTTAGCAAGGGGGCACCATTATATCATCATAGCAATAGACTACTTTACGAAGTGGGTTGAAGCTATGCCAAAGTTCAATGATGATGGAGAGACAACATCTCTCTTTTTGTTCAACCAGATTATAGCAAGGTTTAGCGTCCCGAGAGAGATTGTCACTGACCATGGCAATCACTTCCAGAATAAAATGCTGACTGAGTTAACATCAAATCTTGGGTTGAGGCAAGAACATTCATCACCTTACTAACCTCAAGCGAATGGTCAGGTGGAAGCTGTGAATAAGTCCCTCAAGACTATTTTACAGTGAACGATCAATTCGACCAAATCAAATTGGCATTTGATGTTGTACTCTGCATTATGGGCCTATCGAATGTCTATTAAGACTGCAACCGGTTTCTCACCTTTTCAACTCGTTTTCGGGCTGGAAGTAGTTTTACCCATAGAATGTTAGATACCCTCTTTAAAATTGGTAGTACAGTTATTTCCAGACACTTCACCACTTGAAGAGCGGTTATTACATCTCAAACAACTTGATGAGCAGCGTTGAGATGCAGCCTTGTCCAACGAGGCTCACACACAAAAAGTTAAGTGTTAGTATGATCGGTCCGTTCGCCCTTGGATTTTCTCTAAAGGTTACGTTGTCCTATTTTATGACCAAGATAAGGATCCCCTAAGGGAAGGCAAGTTCAAACCCACGTGGTTCAGACCGTTCATTGTTAAAGAGGTTCTTAAAAAAGGTTCTTATCATCTGGTTGACTTTGAGGGAAACGCTTTGGTTGAGCCTAGAAATGGGCTCTACCTCAAGAAGTATTACTCGTAGGTGGCTCACCTTCAGTGACTTCTTGTAACATATGTATAATATCTGTACATTTGTTTTTCTTACTTTTTGTCTTTTGTGTTTATGCAAGTTCGTTGTTGATGACATTATTTTCACTATGGCACATGTCAAGTGAATCGTAGGTTTTCGTGAGGTTTGCAGATGGTGCTAGTCGACACACTCAGAGGCTTGCTTCCGCAGCTTGGGTGATTTTTACACCTCAGGGCCAATTGCTATCCTTAGGAGGTATCTATTTAGGTAATGCTACAAATAACGTTTCCGAATACAACGCAGTCATAGAGTTGCTTCGTGACATTTTGTCGCATGGTATCTCTTGCCTCCAGGTCTACTTATATGCTCAACTGGTTGTGTCTCAATTAAATGGTGTTTACCGCATTTACGTCCCTACCCTACACCGACGGTTCCTTAGGGTATGTCTCTTAGAATGAAGTTTTGATTACATTACTTACATTCATGTTCCTAGGAGATTAAATCACATCATTGATACTCTAGCTAATCATATATTAGATTTGAATTTTTCACACATGTAATGACAAAAACACACACACATGTAAATACATTTGTAACATAATCCATAAATCATAAAAGACAAAAAAGATCCATACATATATATATGTCGAAAAATGTATCAGAGTACAATGTGGGCACGAACACCTAAAAAATATACACAGTAGGAGTCACGGGGCTTATCCCTAAAAAATGTACAAAAGTGCTCACGACACATAAACAATCCAACCTAGCCAAGGGTGGGGCCTGTTGGCCTGATTGTAGTGTACAACAACATTTGCCAAATGCTGAAAAAGTTGGACCCAAGTCCGTGGCACCCCAACTACATGAGGCTGCATAGAGAGTGGAATATCCTCAATCTCTGCCATAGGCATAGTATGAGTAAGATCGATAAGGTTCTGCTCTACCCACCTCAAAACTCTCTCGGCCTCCCCAGGTTGAGACCCCCCTGTTGTTCCTACCGGTCCAGCGGCTCTGGTTGCTCCTGCCTCTAGACGAGGACATCGTCTGGTCCTCGCAAAATCAGTCGGATGCATTGGTCCCACGTCTGCACATAACAAGAAAATCATTGTCAGATAATCTGGTACACAAAAAAAAAATGATATATATAAAACAAAATAAAAATTAAAAACTATGAAAATTAAAAACTTACCCAACTCTCCTCGCACTACTCTGAGAGGAACAACCATGCTCGGGTCTCTGGAAAATTCGATGCTAGCATATGGATAGTCTTCTATCGCTGGAATCTGGCGAGACCACCAGTCAAAGAACTTGTCATTGAAGGCCTCCACGGTCCTTCCACCACCCTGTCGTGACAACAGTGCCTCCCATCTACATATGGCTGGGAATGTGGTTGTGCCCCCTCGTACTATCTCTCAAAGGCTAATACTGGGCACCCTCTCAAAGAAGAATGCACAAAGTATGGTCCCAAACCTAAATTTTATGTGCCTTTGCATGTGGCACTTAGTCAACTGCCTTTTTATACAGTCAAGTAATGTCGTGCTCCAATCAAACAGATGTGCATTCAAGCACTGCACCGCACAATGCATGTGCACCCGAGACACTTGGTGAAGTGCAGCAGATCCAGTGATCCACCCAATCAATAGTAATATCACTTTCATTGATAGGTTAGATATCTTGTTGATCGACACCTGTGTGCCCACTTTGTCAGTCCTTGCCTCACAATGGAGCCCAATCAACTCCACTATGTTATGAGGCCATGAAGGAAAAGTGCGGAGGTTGACTAGTCCCCCTCTCCTCAAGAGGCTAGTCAAGAAGTATATGTCCTCTGTCATCATAGTCAATGACTGACCTTCAAGAATGAAGGCCTCTGCATCTAGATGACAATATTCTATCAAGGCGTTTAGTAGCCTCGGTTGTGCCCGCATGAATGGACACTGGTAGAATTTCAATAGCCCGCATTGAGTCAATGCAATAGTCACAGGAGGGTCCTCATCGACCAAAATTTCAATGTCTTCATGCTCTCTTTCCCTCCAGTGAACATACATCCTACAAGTGCCAGTTCAGGAGGGGAATTAGATCTTGCATTTTAATTTCTGCACAAAATTGGGGGCATACGCAGGCTGTAGTGGTTACAGTCACGTATGCACACGTGCAGTAATTATTTTGTATGTGTGCATACGCGTACTGTCCCAAGACAGCCCACGTATGCCTAGGGCCGACCCTTTTTAAATATCGACGCCCCCCGAAAAAATGACATAAAATGCATAAAATAAAAATTGAAAGGCAAGAGGAGTGAATTTGTACTTACTTGGTCGAATCGAAAGTTTGTTTCACCCACCGAAGCTCCCAGAATCACATCAATATTTCAGTGGATTACAAAGTGGACGAATGCAGCTGAATAAACTAAGAATGCTCGACTAGATCAAAAGACAAAGGATCTTAGCCAGAATACAAATAAGCAACTAAAAGATAATACCCAGAATATGGGAGCACTGTGGAACCAATGGATGCGCTGGGATGGTAACTGCTGGAAATATGGAAAGTTCACCCTGGGAGCTATACTTCTTGGAATGGCCTAGAAACTATCCCAAATGATGCACCCTACTCTAGTCCTCAGTATTGGTATCTGTCGGACCCCTCTGCTAATGAATCTAGACCCCGGATGGATACCCCTAGGGGAATGCACCCCTCTTCTTATAGAAAATGTGTCCTAGTGATTCCACCATCGGAATCCGATGAGATATGTCTCAAAACAACCGCCTTGGTCCACTAGGAAATGGGTTGGAAGGGTTTCCCTGAATCTGGTCTCATGCTTGCTCTGGAACCCCAAGTGTTCCCGCTAAAAGTTTCACACATCCAAGTCTGGAAAATGCATCCCAGTTGATTCCTACATCAGAATATGATGAGGAACCAAGCAAAAGATGTGCCTTTCCCTCCTCTCAAATGGGTCGGAGGGAAATCTCAAAATTCTCCCTGGGTGGGATAAGTCGACTAAAAACCCTCTCAGAAGTTGTGCCCTCACTCTGGGTGAATGTGCCCTTACTGCTGAACACTGTGTAACTGCTGTTGAAGAATGATGGAAGACCTGAATGATCTTCTCGGTGACTAGGGTCTATCTCTCAACACCAAAATCAACCAAATGGTGTCTTCCTCCTGGAATCCACTGTACCATCTCTCCTGAGATGCGCCTCTTCTCCTCAATGACATGTCATAATATGCATAATGATGAATTAGGTCGTTGACCCTTCCTTTATAGCTTTCCAAAACCCTAAATCACTATTGAAACCCTAATTCACTGTTGACTTCTATTTTTATCTCATACTGACTTAAAATCACTTTTTACCCTTTTAAGCTCAATGTCAGTTTCTTAATATAACACCAGTGACTGAAGTGACCTCTAGTGACCCTGTTTACCCATTTCTGGCCCTGGCTATAGTCTAACAAGGTGATTTACACCCTTAAGCCTCCTCTCTAGAGCTCCTATTTGGAAAGGGACATTACAGTCCTCCCTTCCCAAAATATCTTGTCCTCAAGCAATACCAGTCCAGGGTGCTGCAACACCTGCTCACTCTCCCAAGTAGCATCCTCTACTGGAAGCCCTCTCCATCTGATCAAACACTCTCTGGTGACCCTGCTCCTCAGTTTCCGCTCCCAAAACTCCAAAACTAACTCCAACTATCCCTCCTCATCCAACGTTGGAAGCTCCTCTGATGTGATAATGAATTGTCCCACTGCCTTTTTGAGTCAAGACACATGGAACACATTATGAATCTTGCTCCCCTTTGGAAGCTCTAGCTCATAAGCGACCTCACCTACTCGACGCATGATCCTGTAAGGACCATAAAATCTAGGATTGAGCTTCTTAGCCCCACTCTTCTTTAGAGATGACTGTCTGTAGGGTTGAAGTATTAAGAAAGATAAATTCCCAACCTCAAAGATGTGCTCTATCTTGTGCCTGTACGCACTTATCTTATGTTGATTTTGCGCCGTCTAGTGCAAGTTCTCTTTCAACAACTTGAGAATCTCCTGACTCTCTATGATCCAATCCTTGGCCTTGGGAGCTCTGCTCTCCCCGAAGACCAAGTCTACCAAAGTGGGAGCATCATATCCATACAATTCTCGAAAGGGTGTCATACCAATGGACATGTGGAAGGTGGTGTTGTATCAATGTTCTCCTAAATGTAACCACTTTACCCACGTTCTCTGCTGTCCTCCTACATAGTTCCTCAAATACCCTTCAACCCACTTGTTGACAATCTCGGTCTGCCCATTTTACTGAGGGTGATAGTTGGTTCCAGGTGTCAACTCTGTCCCCACCAACCGAAACAACTCTCTCCAAAATGTCCCTATGAACCAACTGTCCTTGTCACTGACGATGTTCTTCGGTAACCCATGACGTCTGAAGACCTCCTTGAAGAAAATCTCGACTACCTGAACTGTGCTATACTTTGTCGGTATGGCATAGAAGTGAGCAAACTTGGTCAATATTTTGATCACTACATAGATATAGTCCTTACCCTGGACCTTGGGTAGACCTGTGATGAAGTCCATAGATATACACTCCCATTTCTACTCTGGAATGGGGAGTGGCTGAAGTAGCCCTGCTAGAAGAGCATGCTCTGACTTGTTCTGCTGGCAATTCACACGCTCACTGACGTGTCTCATAACATCCTGTTTGAGGCCCTTCCATGAGAACCTCTCTTTGATCTGTCTATAGGTTTTGAAAAACCCCTGATGGTCTGCTAGAGGTGAATCATGAATTGCGGTGAGGATCTTCTTCTTGAGCCCTGAATCTGGCACCAAGTAGACTCTATCCTTGTAAAATATGACATTGTCAATGACCCTATACCATTCATCTTGTATCTTCCCATCCATCACCTCATAAGAGAACTTGTTCTTGGAATATTCCACTAACAAGTGTGATTTCCAATCTGCTGAAATCTCCATCAAAGAACATGCCTCAAGTCTCCTCGATAGTGCATCAACCACAATGTTCTTCTTCCCCTTGACATACTCTATGTCAAATTTGAATGTTTGTACCTTTGTCACCCATTTCTTTTGGTGCTCACTGAGGTCCTTCTTCTCAAGGAAATACTTCAAACTGTTGTGATCGTTCTTGACCACGAATTTGCTGCCCACCAAATATTGTCTGAACTCGGTCAAGGCATGCATTATTGCCAACATTTACTTTTCATAAATGGAATACAACCTATCAGGCTGACTAAGATTCCGGCTCTCAAATACAAGGGAGTGTCCTCCTTGCATCAAAACTGCACTGATCCCTTTGTCGGATGCATCACACTCTAGTACAAATGGAAAGGTGAAGTTTGGTAGTGCCAACACTAGACAAGTGCCCATGACTTCCTTCATGTGATCAAAGGCTTCCTGTGATTTCTCGGTCCATATGAAGGCCCCATCCTTGGTAAGATCTATCAGCAGTGCTCCAAGCTGAGAAAAAACCCAGACAAACCGCCTGTAATAGCTGCATAGCCCGAAGAAGCTCCTCAATTCTGTCACATTCCTGGGAGTCGACCAATCCAGAATGGCCCTGATCTTCTATTGGTGCACTTGTCCCCCTGTGCACTGATGATGTGGCCCAAGTAAAGTAGCTCCATCATACCAAACTTGCACTTGGACTCTTTGGCATATAATGATCGTGCCTCCATGATGCTCAATACTTCATCCAGGTGCCTCATATGCTCTTGCCATGACCATCTATAGATCAAGATGTCGTCGAAGAAAACCAAGACTGATTTCCTTAACTGATCCCTAAATATATGGTTCATGTAAGACTGGAATGTAGTGGGTGCATTGGTTATCCCAAATGGCATAAGTAGGAACTCGAAGTGTCCAAAATGACATCGAAATTTCGTCTTCTCTATGTCCTTCTCTCAGATGTTGATCTGATGATATCTAGAGCGTAGATCAATCTTTCAGAAGAAAACTGCCCCATGCAGTTCATCCATAAACTCCTCAATGCATGGAATATGGTACCGGTTCTTAATGGGGTTTTTTTTCAAGGCTTGGTAATCAATGCACATCCTCATGGTGCCATCCTTCTTCAGAACTAAGACAACTGAAGAAGCAAATGGGATGTTGCTCGATCTGATGTGTCCCATCGCCAACAATTCCTTGATTTCCTTCTCTATCTCATCCTTGAACCTCCTAGGATGACGATAGGGGGGGGGTGTGATCATAGGTTTGGCCCCATCCTCCAACTCAATGGTGTGCTCAAACCCCCTGTCAGGTGGTCTCCCTGGTGGAATTTCCAAAGACCTTCTAATGTTGTCCCAATAAATTCTTGATCTCAGTATGGTACTGTTGTCGACCTTCTGAATCTTTCTAAGTAGTGATCAAACATTCTGCGACATATGCTACCTCCCCATGTCTAAATATCCTCTCCATCCTCTTGGCTGAAACTGTCCTGGGTGCTTCTGTTGACATACCTCTTAGAACAACCTTCTTCCCATCCTGATCTCTGAATCCCATCTCTAAGGTTTGGTAGTTGGTGGTGATTTTTCCCAGGGTAATCATCCACTAAACTCCTAACACCACATCTGTGTCCAATAGGTCAACCACATAAAATTTGTCTCTCACTATGTAGTTTCCTAAATTCATCTCTAAGTTTGGAATTCCATCTAGACACTCCACTATGTGGCCATCTGCTACTGCAACATCAAACCCCTCAAACTCCTCTATCTGAAGTGCTCGTCTCGATACTAGTGAAGCGTCGATGAAGTTGTGGGTGGCCCCACCATCTATTAGGACAATTTCCCATTGCCCCTGAATAACCCCTCTGATACGGAGGGTATCATACCTGGGAACACCAGAAAGGGTCAATATGATTCCTCCCTTTGTTGGTTTCCTCCTATTAGCCTACTCTGGCAGTTGTGGGACTACTGGAGGATGGGTTCCTATCGGTGTCGGTGGTCTATGGGGATGTTTCTCCTCTGCTGGTGCTGAATCCTCCTATGAGCTAGTGGATCCACTATCCTGCTCCTCCTCCTCACTGTCCACGCTGTCTACTGCTACCTCAATATAATGAATCTCTCCCTTGCCCATGCACCTGTGGCCTGGGACCCAAGGATCTCTGCAGCTAAAACAAAGCTTCTTCCTCATAAGCTCTCGCCTAATATCATCATCCAACTTCTCCTTTCCCTTCGAATCTCTCTGGAATGGCTTCCTGTCTCAATCCATCTGGGGAACAAATGGTTTGGAGAAAGTTTTAGTCTTTGGCACTTAGTTTTCTAGATCTTGAGTGTGAAGGATGGAATCCTGCAAAGTGGGAGGCCTGTATGCCTTCACCCATCCTCTCAAAGGATCTGTGAGTCCTTCTGTGAATAGAATGATCAACCTGGGCTCTGATATATATGTCACTGCCATGGCTACCCGTTGAAACTCTATGATGAACACCTCTACTGTGCCAGTTTGTCTCAACTGGGCTAGATCCATGAAGTGTATCTCGGGATCCTTTCTATCAATCCTGTCCATGAGCCTATCTTTAAACTCCCTATAGGAGGTGATGCGACTATGAACCAATGTCACCAGTCCATGATACCACCACTCGTGTGCCTCACACTCCAAGTGCAAGGTCGTGAAACTGATGGCCTCTATCTCGATAATCTAGTTGATCTTGTAGTACGTGTCTAGCTTTTGTACCCAAGCTCTGGCGGTGTGTTTGGACGATCCATCGAAAGAAGGGATGGTGAGTTTCCCAATGTTTCGGATGAAATCGAGGATATTCCCCTATTTTTGTTATGGTCCTCTCCTCTGCAGCTCTCTGGGGCGGTTCCTGAGTCTGAGCCCACATTACTCGAATAAGGTCATGTCTTGATGGAAGTCATGACCCAATACTGCGTAATCCCTCCTATACTCTGCAATGTCATCTGCATGAGTGGGTGGCCTCTGTGCTATCAACGGTTGTGCTGATGCCGAGGGTTCCCTATGGCAGTTGGGGAACAAGGGCCTGAGAATCTTTCTCACAGATGTGTACGTGTGAGTGGGTGACTGGGGTCGATTGCATGCTCCTGAGTTCCCCTATTCTATATGTTGGGCTTGTGTGCCCTGGATGTCTACCATAGCCAATCTATCAACTATCTAAGCCAAGGACTTTGACATGGTCCACTGGCTAGCTAACATATCACTAATAAAATGCATGAAGGCTATATCTGGATCCATGGGGGCCTTGCCACTACCCTCTGGTCACTCATATCGTTCACCTATCCTTCTCTTTGCTTCATGCTCTTCTCTTCTCTCTTCTTCTTTGTGTGTCTCGTCCTCACCCTCTGAACTAGGAGGGAAATGAGGAAATTTATGCCTACGCCTTATTTCCTTGTGCCTGCTGTAAGTGACATATTCGTCACCTACATGTTCACGACCCTCTAGGTCTTCTGCTGCATTCATCGTCTTTAGTCACAGGCTGGAAAGACTAAAGCTCTGATACCACTGTAATGTTCCTGACTTGGCTAGTCTAGGAAACGTTGCTAATGTGTGTGTAGGATCAAAGGTTTACAACATATAAGTGGTCATACAAATAATAAACACAAAAAAAGATTGCAAAGTTTGTATTATGACATCTCTGTGGATTACAAAGTGGCTGAATGTGGCTGAATAAACTGACAATACTCAACTAGATCAATAGATAGAGGATATTAGCCGGAATACAAATAATCAACTAAAAGATAATACCTGGAATATGGGAGCACTGCGAAACCAATGGATGCGCTGAGACTATGGCAGCTCTGACAGTAACTGCTAGAAGTTTGGAAAGTTCTACCTGGGAGCTATACTTCTCGAAATGACCTGGAAACTATCCCAAATGATGCGCCCTGCTCTATTCCTCAGTATTGGTATCTGTCGAACACCTCTGCTGATGAATCTGGACCCCGGATGGATAACCCTGGGGGAATGCACCCCTCTTCTTCTAGGAAAATTTGTCCTAGTGATTCCACCATTAGAATTAGATGAGATATGTCTCAAAATGACTACCTTGGTCTACTGGGAAATGGGTCAGAAGGGTTTCCCTGAATCTGGTCTCATGCTCTCTCTGGAACCCCAAATGTGCCTGCCAAAAGTGTCGCACATCCAAGTCTAGAAAATGCATCTCAGTTGATTCCTCCATTAGAATCTGATGAGGAACCAAGAAAAATATGTGCCTTGTCCTCCTCTCAAATGGGTTGGAGGGAAATCTAGGAATTCTCCCTGGATGGGATAAGTCGACTAAAAACCCTCTCAGACGTTACGCCCTCACTCTGGGTGAATGTGCCTTTGCTGCTGAACACTATGTAACTGCTGCTGAAGAATGATGGAAGGCCTGAATTATCTTCCCGGTGACTAGGGTGTGTCTCTCGACACTGAAATCAATCAAGTGGTGTCTTCCTCCTGGAATCCACTATACTATCTCTCATGAGATGTGCCTCTTCTCCTCAATGACAAGTCATAATCTGCATAATGATGAATTCGGGTGCTGACCCTTCCTTTATAGATTTCCAAAACCCTAAATCATTATTGAAACCCTAATTCACTGTTGACTTCCAAAACCCTAAATCACTATTGAAACCCTAATTCACTGTTGGCTTCTATTTTTAGCTCATACTAACTTAAAAGCACTTTTTACCCTTTTTAGCTCAATGTCACTTTCTAAATATAACACTGGTGACTGAAGTGACCTCTAGTGACCCTGTTTACCCCTTTTTGGCCCTAGCTATAGTCTAATGGGGCGGTTTAGACCATTAAGCCTCCTCTCTGGAGCTCCTATTTGGAAAGGGACATTACAGGAACACACAGTAGAAGGTCCATATCTTGAATATGTTGCGTAGGCACAATCACTAGGGATGTGTAAGGTAAATATTGGGACAAAAGAGAATCCAAAATTTGCACAGATAGGAGACTAATGGAATGATGAAAATGTGGAAAAGATTGCATACTTTCTGTGTGAGTATCATGATCTTTTCCCAAACACGTTTTTAAAAATGAAAGGGATAGTTGGTGAGTTCAGAGAAATGATGATCTATTTGAAACCAGATGTTAAGACAATTAGACAGAGACCCTATAGACTGAATCCAAAGTATAAACAAAAGGTGAATATAGAGATAAATTGAATGTTAGAAGCATGAATCATTGAACCAGTAGTAGAATCAGAATGGATAATTCCAATGGGAGTGCAAGCCAAGAAAACAGGGGGAATCATAATTTTTGTAAACCTAAGGAAGCTAAATGATGCATGTCCACATGATCCATTTCTCACACCTTTCATATATGACGTACTAGAGAATGTAGGAGTGAAGGAGGCCTATTCTTTCATAAATGAATTCTCAGGCTATCACCAAATAAATATTGTGTAGGAATATAGACATAAGAATACCTTTCCAATAGAGTGGGGAAGCTACCAGGACACAGTGATTCCTTTTGGGACGAAGAATGAACCAACAATTTTCTCGAGAGTAGTTGTCGCATCCTTTAAGGAATTTATTCATAAGTTCCTAGAAGTTTATCTAGATGATTGGACTATGTTTAGTCTATTGAAAGATCATATATAAGTGCTAAGATTAATGTTGGATATGTGTAGAAAATGTTAGATTTCATTGAACTTGAATAAATGTATTTTTTGTGTGCCTTTTAGAATTTTGTTGGGCCATGTGGTATGTAAGTAGGGTTTACTAGTGGATCATTCCAAGATTGTTGTAACATCCCTAACCACCAACAAGCCGAGCAACGACACTTCTTGGACATTTCACTTAGCTCTGATACCATTTTGTAACATCCCCAACCACTAACAGTCCAGGCAACATCACTACAAAAAAACACATTCTTACTGAGATTTTGATAACCCAAAAGGTATCATACCCAACCATAGACTTGTTGGGCTATCACACACATAAACTCTTTCAAAACATTATACATAAATAAATTAATAGACAATTACATTCTTTTAATATAAAGATAGATGTGGAAATAACAATAAAGCCTATACGTACAACATATACAGGATAAACTCATAAATATAAAACATGTACAAATACAAAAAAAATAAATGAACACACAAATGGTACTTATATTTTTAGAGAAGACCACCAACTACGTGTAGACCTTCCACGAACCTCCCAACCATAGACCACGCTACTCATCACTCTCAACAGTGGGTCACCCCCGAGCTGGGACTAAACTCTACCCAGGTAAAGGGATTCCTAGGCTAGGATGAGACATTGGGATGCTACACAATCAATCAGGAAGGACTCCCTCCCAGGAGCCAACTGATACACACAACCTACAACCTCTCATTTCCCACATGCCTCTCCCACCCCAAGAATTGTTCCCCTTCTCTAATCAACAATCCTTCAGCTACCCCACTTCCCTTCTAGTGCTTCAGCAATAGGCCAGACAAGAATTCTCAGAGCACTATAACTATTGTTGGGCTCCCTCCAGGAGAAATCCCTTTCCCAACAACCTCTCTCACTTGGAGAGAGTTTCTCATAGGCCTGAAAACCTGCTTCTTCAATCCATGGGCCTGACAACCCACCTCTTCCAACCACAGTCTTGACAACCTTCTTCTCAAGTCCAACTTCTAAGTCAATTCAAGTAAGGCGATGGAAACAACAAAGCTCGGTAACAAAACCCACAT